>VKOC01047355.1:0-16714 GCA_009364415.1 Spea multiplicata
AAAAAAATATGCCAGCAACTTGTGAAAGGCCAAATCTCTCAGTGGCGTTAGTGACTGCTCTCCGGAGTGATCACAGTGCATTCTTGGGTGAGTTTTTGAACCACTGAATGCCTTGGTATTGAGGCATTTTAGCGACATAATTGAAGCCTTTATAAGCTCTTCTAAAATGGGTGTCCTTCACCACACAGTGTATGGCGGACTTTGACGTCCCGAGGAGGGGCCACACTGGCCCCTGATGCCGATATCAGTGTTGTCGGATGCCTTGACAAGCAATCCTACAGTGGATATAAAAAGACTAAACACCCCTGTGAAAATGCCAGGTTGTTTTGAGGTTAAAGAATGAGACAAAGAGAAATCATGTCAGAACTTTTCCCACCTTTAATGTGACCGATAACGTGAACTACTCAACTGCAAAACAAACTGAAATCATTGAGGGGGGATAAATGAAAACTCCCAATAACCTAGCTGCATAAGTGTGCGACCCTTAAACTCATACTTTGTGGAAGCCCCTTTTGATTTTATTAGAGCAATCAGTCTTTTTGGGTTGCAGTCTATTAGCATGGCTTTTCTTGACGCAATATTTGCTCACTCTTTTTTGTAAAAAGCGCTCCCAATCTGTCAGATTGCGAGGACATCGCCGGTGCGCAGCCCTCTTCAGATCACCCCACAAATGTTCAGTTGGATTCAGGTCTGGGCTTTGGCTGGGCAATTCCAAAACATTCATCTTCCTCCGATGAAGCCACGCTTTTGTGGATTTGGATGTGTGTTTTGGGTCGTTCTCGTTCTGAGAGGTGAACTTCCTCTTCATCTTCAGCTTCCTAACGGATGCCTGAAGATTTTGTGCCAAAATTGCCTGGTATTTGGAACTATTCATAATTCCCTCCACTCTGACTAAGGCCCCAGTTCCAGCTGAAAACAGCCCCAAAGCATGATGCTGCCCCCACCATGCTTCACTGTGGGGATGGTGTTCTTTGGGTGATGCGCAGTGTTGTTTTTGCACCAAACATACGTTTTGGAATTATGGCTAAAAAGTTCCACCTTGGTTTCATCAGACCATAACACATTTTCTCACCTGCCTTTGGGGGACTTGATGTTTGTTTTTGAAAACTTCAGACGGGCTTGGATGTTTTTCTTTGTAAGAAATATACCCTACCCCATTCATATGAAGAATACATGAGATTGCTGTCACATGTAGCACACAGCCAGTGCTTGCCAGAAGTTCCTGCAGTTCCTTTAATGTTGCAGTAGGCCTCTTGTAAGCCTCCCTGACCAGTTTTCTTCTCGTCTTTTCATCAGTTTTGGAGGGACGTCCAGTTCTTAGTCTTTGTTGTGCCGTATTTTCTCCACTTGATGATGATGTCTTCACTGTGTTCCATGGTATATCTAATGCTTTGGGAATTCTTGTGTTCCCTTCTCCTGACTGATATCTTTCAACAATGAGATCCCTCTGATGCTTTGAAAGCTCTCTGCTTTTTCTGAACAGCCTAGTAGAACAGCTCAACTTTATTTGTGATTAATCAGTCACTTGAAATGATGGCCGGTGTGAACACAGCCCCAGTTATAGAGGATCGCACACTTATACAACCAGGTTATTGGGAGTTTTTTATTTATTCCCCCCCCCTCAAAGATTTCAGTTTCTTTTACAATTGAATTGTTCACATTACGCAGTGAAAGTGAATTCCACAATAAAGGCCGGCGTCTTTGGAGAACCGAAACACAAAACACTGCAGTGCCCCCAGCTCAGGTGCTTATAGATTAATTGTTAAACACGACTTTTGGGTAACATACAGTATGTTCTCGGTTACTTTATTAGTTATTTCTTAGGATATGAGTGCTGAATGATTCATTTTTCACATACTGGTTTGTTTTACAATTTATGTACTTCATTTTTTAAGCTTCGTGATTATATAAGAAGAGTGCGATACACAGACAACTCTGGAGAGGACATTTTTTTTAATGAGAGAGGAGAAATTCCAAGTGTATATTATCTTGAAAACCTGATCTTTAAAACCAATAAAACTACGAGCCTACTAGAAAAACGTCAAGTGGGAACGGCTGACATCTCAAGGTTTTATAAAGATCATACTATAAGATATGAAAATATAATCTGGAAAAATGGAAAAGTAAGAAATAATCCAATGCCTTGCTTTAAGTACTTGTAGATTGGTTAACTATCTGAGTAGGAATTTGCCCTCGAGGAGGAAGTTGCACTGAAAATGTTACGGTTACATGCGCTTACTTCTCAAGTTGGAGCCTGGGCGCTGAATGGAGTTTTGTCACTTAACCCAACTGATTAAAAGCTCAACCCCAACACAAAAACAGAAGGTTGTAACTCTTAAGAGCTGGAAGCGTGATCATACCTTAAAGCTTGGAAGCCACCCAAACTAGATAAAATGAGAATAAATATTTACTAGACTTGTCCACATGGGCCAAAAATGATAAAAACAAATTTTTTATTTTGTTTTTGGTCAATTTGTTTTAGGACACACTCTCATACTCAATATCTCTCTTCCTTCTCCGTGTCTCCACTTCTGCTTTGCTCCATGTCTTCTCCTGTGGTTCACTTTTCTTAACAAACCAGAACAAGAATTTAACGCAGCTTATCGGGGCTATAGTGATCGTTATAACCATCTTCACAGTGTCAGAAGTCAAATGGAAACTGAGCGGGACACTTTAAATGATGACTGGCAGACGTCAGCTAGTGGCGAGTGTCCTGTATTGCATGCACTGAGATAAACCTTTTAAAGGCCATCCTACACAATTACCCAACTTACCCAATTAACTATATAAAGGCATTTGACGTCTTTACTAGTTGCTCAGTTGTTGTGCCTTGTTAATATTGACACTTAGGGTCCTGATACCTGCTCCCTGTACCCACCACCTTCTGACCCTCGGTATTGAGTAGTTATTGTTATCTGGCTATCGAGTTTAGCTTGGTGCTTGACCACATATTGACTGTGTAGTACCTTCGGCTACTGACTGGCTAACTACTGACCCCGTTCTAGCACATCTTGTCCTTCTGGCTATCGTGATTTCTGTTGGTAGCCTGTGACATTTCCAAGCAGACACTTTAGTCCAGCTGTGCTGCTCCTGTGGCTTAGGTTTTTAATCTTGGCTTCTCTGTTTCATGGCACTCCTCTGAATCCAGGCCTTTTGAGGACCTCTGTCAATCTGCGGGATCCTGTTCTACTTACTGTGAGGGGTTTAGTCAGTTGTGCCACCTTACTGTGGGTAACCCAGTGTCAAGGCCTACCTGCCAGTGTTTACAACCCTACTTCCTATAAATCCTTTTCACAGAACTATTCCACCAGGCCAGGATAATGCTGCAGATAACTAACGACTCGAGAAGACAGAACAAATGGACAACAAGAAACAGAGCAAAGGAGAACCAGGGACACGGAGAACGTAGGGAGACACGGGCAAAGAGTTAGAGAGTGAAAAAACCCAATGAAAAGGAAATACAAATTTGGATCACTCTGCTTTGTTTTAGTTTGTATTGTTGGGGCTCTTCCTTTTCTGACATTGATACGAATTTATGAAAATAGCAATTTTTGTTCAGAAAAATCTGATTGCCTAAGTCCAATATTTACATTTGCTTCTTAAGTAAAGAATGATGAAGCAGAATATTTCTCTTTGTGTTAACGGCCACCATTTTCTTTAAGTATCAATAATATTTTCATGATATATATTTAATATATTCTATTAATAGTATTTTGATAGTAGTATCTACAAGATAAACTGATAATCTGTGTTTTATATACCTATTGCATGCTGTTTATTAGCTAGACTTTGCGGTGCCCTTAGGAAGCATCCCACACGAGAATATAGTATAATAGTGGAGACTGGCTGCATTGAATACAGAATCTTCGCAGGATACAAATCACACAAGCAGTGTAAGTAGGCACAGAACTAGATCTAGGGACAAGGTACAAAGGGATAAACCAGAAGCATAGTCAGACGGACCAGACTCAGGAACAGGCAAACATGCAAGAAGTCAGATACTAAACAAGTGGCCACAACACAAGCTGAACGGGCAACCTATCACTGAGCCAGGAATCCGGACTAGGAGCAAGTTTTAATTGCCCACTGATCAGAGAAACAGGTGGAGGCACCCTGAGTGCAGACAACTGCAATACAATGCGTCAACAACTTGTAGATTTGAGGTCCCAAGTCCTGTGCCATGTATGATCTCAACAAGTCATGCGCAGACAAGAGCGTAACCATGACAGGTAAAGATCTGCCCAGGGCCCAGATATCAGAACATTATAGGCACAGTATGTATCAGGTTTCCAAACTCTGCTTTCATGCATCTGTCTCGAGTAATCACCCCCAGGTCCCCTTTTTAGATCTATTTTTAAAAATGTAGCACCATTAAATTCAGAAATGATTATTTGTAGAACTGCCATGGATACATTTTAAATATTCAGTATGTTGTTTCATATTCCAGATCCCATGGGCTCGATGCAATGACTACTGCCCCCCAGGATATAGGAAAGCTTCTGGATATAACACGTGCTGTTATCGCTGTGTCCCCTGTTCTGAGGGTGAAATGTCCAATGTAACAGGTAGGTGAATGTTATACAGATTAAGGAGCAATTCAGGCGTCCAACTCAGTGACAGAGGAAGCCGGAGCGGCTGGGTTGGACAATTCAGTGGAAGTGACAGAAATCGACAGATATCACTGTTTTACAAAAAATGCCCAGCGCTATAATCCTCTGTAGATAATACATCACCTCTGTAGATCATGGGGGTTTTTTTGCTTGCCGTCTTTTACTGTCCAAAATATTCCTTAAAGTTGGAGATTACTTGTCTATTCTGCAATTAGTACGAATTGCAAATTTACTTAATGATAATAAAGAAGCTTGCGATACCACATAGGTAAAATACCACCATTTGAAATATTTGATGTGCAAAAGACAAAAGTTCTTACCATTTATTTCTTTTCCCCGACACCAAGCAGCAGCATACCTTAGAGTTTTCTTCCTCGCTCCTTCAGGCACGACAGGAACCTCAAGAAAAAAACCAGACATTTTTTAAAACTGCCCCCTCCCCCAAATACTGGCATAAATTCAGCTGGCAACAGAAGTGCCCCAGAAGTAACGAGCCAGACACAAGAGTGAAAAACTGAATTTATTAGGGAGAGAATCAAGTGCAGCCGCCTGGTGTTGGGAAAAATATATTTACGGTAGGAAATTTTGTGTTCCCGACATCAAGCGGCAGCATACTTTAGGGGTGCAGCAATATAGTTCTAAATTACTGCCTGCCGGACCTTGCATCCAAGAGAAACGTCCTCAGAGGCCTGTAATGTTTTAAGAAGCTGATGACCAGGTGGGGGCTTTATAAATCCGGTTAGGCGAGACAGCCATAGTTTCCACGCAGGAGGCGGCAAAAACTCTAGTAGATTGGGCAGTAATGGAGAATGGAGGAGAGAGCCCTTCCAAAACCTAGGACAGTTTTATAGTCTCTTTAAGCCACCAAGCAAACCTAGAACCCTGAATTATTTTCTGGCACTAAAACACATGATAAAAAGATTAGATTTTTGAAATTGAGTCCTATCCAATAAACAGAGAGACGACGTTTAACATCCAAGGAATTAAATTGCTTTTCTAAAAGGAGAAGGATCCAGGTCTTGAAAGACTATATTGATGATGCCCTCAAGAAAGGGTATATAAGACCCTCTACCTCCCCAGCCGGTGCAGGGATGTTCTTTGTCAACAAAAAAGACGGAGGTCTGCGTCCTTACATTGATTACCGAGCTCTTAATGACATAATCATAAAAAATGCTATCCTTTGCCGTTGATACCCAAACTCTTGGATCGTCTCAGCTCTGCCCATATTTATACCAAAATTGACCTTCGTTGGGCCTATAACTTGGTCTGGATAAGAAAGGGAGACGAATGGAAAACTGACTTTTGGACACGGTATGGACATTTTGAGTACACCGTGCCGCTTGGTTTATGCAACGCTCCGGCTACATTTCAACACTTCTTGAATGATGTGTCGGGACTATCTCGATGTCTTCATTATAATGTACTTAGATGACATATTGATATACTCGGAGACGCTGAAAGAACATCGGCAGCATATGCACAAAACACAGCCTTTACGCGAAATTGGAGAAATGTCCGTTTGAAACAACCACTGTGGAGTTCCTCGGCTTCCTTCTGACCCTTCAAGGGATCCAAAGGGATGACAAAAAGGTTCAGGCCATCACCAATTGGTCCTGTCCCTCCAACAAGAAAGAGGTGCAGCGCTTCATAGGTTTCGCCAACTTCTATCGTAAGTTCATCCGTGATTTCTCCAAGGTGATCCAACCCCTCACGGCCTTGACCAAAAAAGAAGGTTGATTGGAATTCACCGGCTCAAGATGCATTTGACCGTCTCAGCACCTATACTTGCTTTTCCTGACCCCTCCAAACTCTACATTTTTGAGGTGGACACTTCTGACTCCGCTATAGGGGCTATACTGTCTCAAAGAAGCGGCTCCCAAAATGTAGTACACCCAGATGCCTTTTTCTCTAAGAGACTATCTCCTCCCGAAAATAATTATGATGTTGGTGAATTACTCGCCTTGAAATCAGCCCTGGAAGAGTGGAGACATCATTTGGAGGGCACGTTGGGCCTTGTTTTTTAGTCGGTTTCACCTCAATATCACTTATCATCCAGGGTCATAGAATGGCAAACCCGATGCCCTGTCACGGACTACGCACTGCTGGAGAGTCCGAGAGTACAACCAACATCAACCAGACCATATTACACAAAGGCCATTTTTTAGCATCCTTTCTGTCCATGTGGGAGAGACTCTGGTACCATAGCGCCCCTGAGAGGACTCCCGCTCCTCGTTTCTGCACACGAAGGGATGGGTTGCTCTACCTCCGCTGCAAGATCTACGTGCCTCCTCCTGTACATCAAGAGATACTCCGATTTCATCACTGTACGTTGGCTGCATGACACGGAGGCGCACAAAAGACGCAGGAGCTAATTCAATGCCTCTTTTGGTGGCCGGCTATGTGTAAGGAGATCATCGCCTATGTTTCAGCCTGCCAGGTGTGTGCCACCTCCAAGACCTCACGACAACGACCCGCCGGTCTCCTTCAGCCTCTGTCAGTGCCTGAACAACCATGGACTGATATTTCGATGGATTTACCTCACAAGGCTACACAACCATCTTGGTGGTGGTGGATCAGTTCACCAAAGCGGCCCACTTCATACCAGCCAAGTGCCTACCCACCTCCACTGAAACAGCCACCCTCAAAGAAGTCTTCCGTCTCAATGGCCTGCCTCGCTCGATCACGTCAGACCGTGGGACGCAGTTCACCTACCGTTTCTGGCACACATTCTGTAAGGGCTACAAATAGTTATTCGTCCTCCTTTCATCCCCAGAGCAACGGACAAACTGAACGAGTTAATCAAATCCTCGAACAATACTTATGTTGCTATATAACTTATCTACAAGATGACTGGGTCCATTTACTTCCAAGAGCGGAGTATACCTACAACAACCAAACACAAAGGTCTATTGGCTGCTCTCCATTTTATGTCAACTTTGGCGACTCGCAGCAGGTTCCCTGGTCCCGGCACCATCGCGGCCGGCGTATTCTTCTGGGGAGCTGGGGAGAACGGCGGAGACGCAGTGTCTGGTCCCTATAAAACCCCCAAGCTCCCTTGTGGCAGCGCTCAGATATTCTGAGACGCTCTATGTCCTACACAGCGTTCCCAGTACTGTGCTCCTGTCCCTATTCTGAACCTGTACCTGACCTATTGCCTGTGCCCTGTCTACGCTATTGGATTGCTGCCTGCACCTGACCTGTTGCCTGTGCCCTAACTACGTTATTTTTTGGACTGTTTTACCATTTTCTCTGGTAGTCCTGCATACTGGGCTCCTCCTCCTCCTTTTTAACACAGACACCCCACTGGTGTCTGACACCCAGCTTGCTTGTCTAGTAGTTTTGAACCTCTAACACCATTTGGTAAGTTGACTTTTTCGGAAAAAAAGAAGAACTACAGGAGGAAGCTGGCAAGGTTCTATTCTTTAACTTTCTGAAATAATCTGATGAACACCAAATGTCTCACCAGCACCACTGGTGATGGAAAAATGAAATCATTCCTCCTACCTGCAGCCGACAGTCAGAACGCCTTATCGAGTTTTCCACTTGAACCTTCTAAAATATTTTTGGAGGAAGACTGGGATGAAGGGGCTTTAAAATGATGTGATGATCTATCCTCTTGTATCTGTAAGAAGGTTAGAATTCCAAGTCCTCTCTATCTTGGGTCAAAGTCTTCCTTCTATGAGCTTCTCAATTAATTAATTAATCCAAGTGAGAGCCAAACAGCTTGCCTTCCTCCAGAGGAATAGAACAAATACTAGGCCAAATCTTCTGACCAAGCTTTTTACCTTACAGCATGTCTAGCGACTTTAAATAAACCCATAGATTTTGCAGCTTGGCGAGTATCCTCAAGGAACCAAGAAAGTGTAGAAGCTGTGAGCTGTACATCTCAAGGCACAAGCATCTTTTTTTATCCATGTCTTTAAGACCTAAAGAATCTTCGATAGGAATAGTTTACTAAACTAGAAACAGCCGTGTCAATTGAAGTAGGAGCTTCTAAGAACTTAGATTCTTCCTTATCCAACTCTACAGCTCAAGCAATCTTGAACACTGCCAAACACCATAAAGATGGTGGACGTCTTTAGCAGCTTCGCTTAGAAGGCTGCAACAAGTGGGAGCTGAACCCGTCCTGGAGTCCATCGAAGAAACTACAGATGCCTGCACGACCAGGAGGCACCACCGTGGACCTCCGAGCCAGACAACCCGGTTAAGTACCTGCAAAATGAAAGTGTGACCTGTCCTTCCGTTTTCTTCTGTTTCCTGTCCTTAGGAAGAAAACCCTAAGGTATGCTGCCGCTCGGAGGGGGTGGGGATATGGTTTTGAAAAAACAATATGCTACCTGAACTAATTGCCTAATAACATGTAAACATAAAGCAAAAAAATACATATATATTTCTAAACTCAGGACAAATATCAGAATCTATTTTTCCATTTTTCACCATATTTTGTAATTATTTTTTTAGTAAATTAGATATGAGCAAAATAATGGTACCTAAAGAAAACCCCTCTTGTCCTGAAAATATTAGTGTTGCTATCACATTGCAGAAACACTTTCATATATCCCAGCCACTGTCTTCTTTATTCCAGACAGTGAAAACTGCCAGACATGCCCAGATAACGAATGGCCTGACGAGAAAAAAGTGAAGTGTATTCCTAAGACTTACGACTTCCTGTCATACAAAGACGATATAATGGTTCCAATTTATTTCTTTATCAGCGTTTTTTTTTTAATCTTGAGTTTCTTTATATTGGGTATTTTTATCCTGTACTGGGACACTCCTACTGTTAGAGCCAATAACAGGAACCTCAGCTTCCTCCTCCTGGTCTCCATCATCTTGAGCTTCCTCTGTGTGTTTCTGTTCCTCGGTCGTCCTGAGGATGTAACCTGCATGCTGCGGCAAACTGCTTTTGGAGTCATCTTCTCAGTAGCTGTGTCCTGCGTGTTGGCCAAGACCTTAATGGTTTGCATCGCTTTCAAGGCAACCAAACCTGGGAGTTACTGGAAAAAATGGATGGGAGCCAAAGTGTCCAACATTATAGTTCTGATGTGTTCCTCCATTCAGGTTTTCATTACCATTATTTGGTTGGCCATTTCTCCTCCTTTTCAGGAGCTGGACATCCACTCATACAATGAAAAGATCATCGTTCAGTGTAACGAGGGCTCGGTTATCGCCTTCTACTGTGTCCTGGGTTATTTGGGGCTTCTGGCAGCTGTTAGTTTTATTATAGCTTTTTTAGCCAGGACATTACCGGACAGTTTTAATGAGGCCAAGTACATCACCTTCAGCATGCTGGTGTTCTGCAGCGTTTGGATTGCGATGATCCCGGCCTATCTGAGCACCAAAGGAAAATACATGGTGGCCGTCGAGATTTTTGCCGTATTGGCATCAACTGCTGGGTTATTAAGCTTTATGTTTTTACCAAAATGTTACATTTTGCTAAGAAAAACAGAGATAAACAGAAGACATTTATTAAAGTAATAAATGAGATGAGGTTTAATAGTCATTCCTGTATCAAATGTGATAATTGAATTAGTATACTGTCTATTAAAATATATATAAAAGTTACGTTTTTCTTTTACCATCTATACATTTTATATGACATGTTATCTTTCTGTTCGGCTTCCTGCTTCTGCACTGACAGTTTCACATGTCTCTGCCCTTCTGTGCTTATAATATTCCTGGATAATTTTTGTTTGCTGTACTAGTTATGGTCATTATTATACATTTAGTATGACATTATATTATATCCCTTTTCGTACCAGCACAGCGAGCAGTTACTCGCAGGCTTATCTGAGAAAGGTTGTTTTATTCCTGGAAGAAATAAAATGTCAGGCAGACAAGAAGGCCAAAGCCACACAGGAGGTAACAAAAATATTGTACCCCGGTCATAGCGTCAGTATTAGCACTGCACTTATTCCACCTCCCTATTTATTACACTATGAATGATAACACTAAGTATACTTGTGCAAAATAAAAATATACATGCATAGAGAGCGTATATTTAGAGGTAACGGTGAAAAAATACAATGCCTCCTGGACAAGTCTCAAAAGTGGTGAAAATGAGGATGTGATCGCTTACCGAGCTTCTGCTTCCTGTAGGATCAAAACTACTGCGGAATTCCAGTTCAACTTCAAAGTGAAATAAATAGGCAATAATTAGACACCTTCAGAAGTTACAAATGAAATCACAATGTGTGCCTGACCATCTACCTGCAATGTTGCTAAAGCTCAGTGCTCCAGTAATTGCCCCCCAAATATAGGCAATATATTCGGGGTCTAGCACAGGAACGCACAATTCGTATCGCCCGACGCCCGGGACATGCAGTTCCGGGCAGGCAGCAGGGTTAGGATACAAATCCCCCTCAGCGGTGCAGGGGATACGATACGCTCAGACAGCCACCCCTGCCGGCACTTTCCACGGGGGGAGTGACTTAGACCCTCTTACTGCTAAAATAAGTCACGTGCCCACTTGGAGTAGTGCGCAGTTATGACAGTGAGCATAAGATGCTAGTGTGTGGAAATGTATGTTAGTGTATGGAAGGCGACCAACAGAGTCACGGACATTTAACTCCTGACAGCAGAACTTGGCCTTCGGAGGTTCCAGGAGTTAAAAGACTGTGCAAGCCACTCTATTGGTCGCCGGCAGGAAGCTCATCTGGCATCAACCAATGAATGTGCTCCCTGCCGGCGACCAATAGAGTCGCTCGTACGGACCTTTAACTGCTGGAGGGGGAGACCAATTGTCGCCCCAGGCCATGTTCTTTGTGTACGTTTTGCCGCCTCCATGTTCGGTATTCGGGTTTGTTTTCATGTTCGCCCGAATGCGAATGCACAAGTCTAATTATTATCAGCAGCTGTAACAGGGATATAATATCTGTGAATACCCCAGTACCATCATGGATAATATATATATATTGCGAGGTAGGTCAGGGATCGCCCCTCGCTGAGGTCAAGGGACAAGTGCCCGTCTTCATTCAAACCAGGCAAACAGCAGTAAGTTTGTGCAACCTGACACAGGGTCAGGTTTATTAGAAAGGATGCAAAGACAAAAGAAATATAACAACAGCAACAAAAGAAACACCTTGCCTGTCCGGCACTTACTATACAAGGGATGTCCCTCACTACCAGCTGGAGAGCTTCTCTCTGCCAACTTAACATAATATGTCCAGCAACCTTTACTCACTTTACTCCAACGTCTCTCCCACAGACAGGCTTTCTGTATCCTTAGCCAGAGAGCTACCTGCCCTCCTGGCTTCCCTTTTATATCCGCCCTCTCATTCACCTAAATTAATCACCTAGCAGGTGGAAGACTCAGGTGTTACTTCACATAGGAAAGGAATCTAGGAGAAACATTTTTTTTTCATTCAAATGTATTTTAATGAAATGCTTTTCTAAGGAAGTATCTTAACCTTTTAAGTATCCAAAAGGTTATTCAGCATGTAATAGAAATTAGTTATGTACCTTTTTTTTTTTAAATCACTTCGGTTAATAAACGACGTTTAAGCAAATACAAGAATATATATGCGATTGTTTTAGTTAAAAGTAATTGAAGTAGTTCTCCAAATCCTAACTCACCGTTTTATTACTCTGACAGGTTATTAGAAATATGAAATCTGGTTGCAGATATTAAAAATGATAACTACCAGCAAGTCTTGACATCTAAAAATCATGATTTAAATCAAACCCACCCTGCTCTATACCCCTTCCAAAGACCCCATCCCCCCGCAGTCCCCAGAGCGCAGTGCTGCACGCAGCGGGGCCCTGTAAATGTCAGTGAAGCAGCACACAGGTACCTCACGGGGCCCCTGCCTGCAGCACAGGTGGTGTATGGGTAATGGCCGCCTACCAGACCCTCTCTGTCAGACTCACCGGCAGCTTCCTTCTCAGCAGACATGAGGAGGCTTCTCTCCAGCAGAGCTCAGCATGCGCAGGACACAGCACTCACTCTGCAGACACAGGGTAATCTGGGGTTTATGGGACTGTGAAGTTGCAGCGGCCTCAACAGATCCTCTTTGCTAAGGAGGTCACTCAAGCTTCCCCAACACAGTCTCTTTCACAAGGAGAGCACAAAAATCTAATCAGGCCTCGCTTTGGGCCTAGTCCTGAGCTCTGTCACCATGGAGCTCCTTCCTTCCTGCTTTCCCCCATCCACCGCCTTACTGTCTCCTGATTGGTGCAGCTGATCACATGACTTGCTTGCAGGGGTGGAGGGGAGGAACTGCCAGCGCCTCCATTTTGAGTCCTGGCAATGGCTAAATGACCCATCAGCAATAAAAGTGAGTGAGAAAATGGCGGGAGCTGCATACATTATATACAGATGTGTATAGAACTCTATATAACTCTATACTGCATATAGCTCTATATCTCTATATAAAGCTGAATAAATCTATATATAGCTATATATCTGTATATAAATCTAGGAGACAAGTGGAGTTTGAATGATACCTTTATTGGCTGAGTAAATATAGATTGCAAGCTTTCAAGACCTCTCGGGTCCCTTCATCAGGCAAGTTATACAAAAACATGGAAAACCTCTCTTTAAGTATCAGTGAAATAACCTGGTTAAGTGGGATACAAATTCCCTATCCCGGTGGAGGCCAGCATTGAAAGAGTTAAATGTGAGTATTCATTTATGATTCAGTATTTCTTTTATTAAATTGTTTTTTCCAAGTACATACAATAAGTTATATCATTAAACATAAAAATACGATAAAAAGGAACCAGTGAGAAAAAAGAAAAATACTTCTGTATAAATACATGAAGTGCGGGATGTTGCAGATACAGAATATCAGAGGACGTATTTATAACCTGTATTAGTATATTCATTCACAATACTATTCGTTATCCCATTACTATTAGATCGCATTTCAAAAAATATAAATAAGGCGAGGGGCTTATATTGATATTGGTTTTCAAGTAATATATTTTACAGCCTTCAGAATATATCCATCTCTGATACTAATACCATTTCGCCAAGCGTCTTATTCTTATAAGATAGCCGCATTGCAGATCTTATCCCTCCTCTTGCTATTTAAGTAGCAAAGTACAAGATATACTAAAAAAAAGAGAGAATAGTAGGTAGTAGTAGGTCATATTTATCCAGCCTAGGCCTTTTTCCATTCTTAACTGAAATAATATTTGATTTTTTAATTGAAACCGTTGAAATGGTTTGTTATCTTTCCAGTACCTAGCGCTCAATAATTTGGACGCCCCAAAGAGTGTATCATTAATATTTTCCTTTCGATGGAAAGATTTATTGGGAAGGTATGAAGAAGAGCTATTTCAGGAGTTTTTTCAATCTTAATATCATCAAATTTTTCAAAAAGTTCAAATACCATCCAATACCAGTCATTTGAAATAATTTTGTGCACGTGTTAAGAAGTTTTTTATCCTCAGGTAGGAGAATATCCCTGAGGGAGGTCATTTACATTGCAATGATAGTTGGTCATAAGGTTTTATGGTGTTATCTCACATGATATCTTTAAGTTCTTCAATTCCTGCATTTCTCCATTTAGTCAAACATATGTCAGGTAGATTGAGTTCTATAAGTTCTAGGCCCGCAGTATCCAATCATTTATCGGTAAGTCTAAGCATTGGCCTTTACCCTTGCATTAGGCTGAAATTGCCACATGCTTATTGATAAATTTCCAATGCCAGGAAGGTATTTCTCTATTTTATACCAAGGTTGTCTGATATTTGTTTCTAATTGTAAATTATATATATATGGATTAGCATTCATGCCTCGTATGCGCATACAACTCTAGGGAAACCCAAACCTCCTCTGTTCATTTTTGGTGAAAGGGTGTCAGGACCCGGATAAGCAGGTCGGGTAGGAGCCCAGTCGCAGGGGATACTTGCAGTTCCGTCTGTACCCCCCGATGCCTCATAGCTGAGGGAAGGAACAGACAGGCGCAAAGAAAGACACCACAGGTAGGATACTATGATATAGTCTGTATTAAGGAAGATGGCAGGACAAACAAGTACTTATAATAAGTCTCTGTGGCTGGAAGCCCAATGGCAGGACGCACAGCTGGAAGCCCAAATGGCAGGGTGCACGGCAGGAAGCCCAATGGCAGGGCTGACGGCAGGAGGCCCACTGGCAGGGCTGACGGCAGGGAGCCCACTGGAAGGGCTGAAGGCAGGGAGCCCCCTGGAAGGGCACTTGGCTTGCCAGCCCACTGGAAGGGCACTCGGCTTTGGAGCCAGGAATAATTCAGGATCAGGTACAAGTCAGGATCAGGTACAGGGCCAGAGCAAAACGGTCCTATAAGTTCAATGCAAAGGCCCTGACTGAACGGCAGGGCAGGTTTATAAAGACAGGGTTAATCCAGCTAATAAGGCACAGCTGCTTGCAATCATGAGGTCTGGGTGCTCCAGAGAGAGAAGGGCGGCCACTCGTGGTTCTAGAACAACCTGAGCATAGCAAGGTTGTGAATACCCCAGGCTGAGTAGGACGGAACCTGACAAATTCCAATTCTCTTCTTCCTTCCGTTATTAATATATCTATTGAAAAAAGAGGTGACACTCCCTTTTTCATAAGTTCATAAATAAGAGCAGTTAGATATCCAGCAATGTCACATTTTAGGTTTTTTTTTAATGAAAAAAGGTCCAGGGCTTTTACCATTTTTAAGCTTCTCTATTGCTTTTATCACTTCAGCAGTTTCACCTCTTCTTAGCGTCTTAACCATTTCTATATCAGGAATAGAATTAAAATCGCCAGCCAGTATAAGTGTTCCTTTAATGTATTTTTCTGCTTTCTTAAATAAAGTTTCTAGAAATACTATGGAATTAATGTTAGGGGCATATAAATTGATTTAAGTAAATAATTGATTGTCTATCTTACATCTTACTATAATCAAATATCTTGCATCTAGGTCCTTATCTTGGAATATGAGTTCGATATTTATATTAGTAGAGAAAATGACTGCAACACCTCTCTTTTTTTTTATCTTGTAAGGAAGAAGTTAGAATCTTTGATACATGTCTACCCTTTAAGGGGATTTAATTTGATCTAAACCAATGTGTTTCTTGTAACAAACATATATCATTTTTTTCTTTTTTTAATAAATTAACCAGAATGGATCTTTTATGGGGATTAGCGAAAGAAAGCGTACCATTTTAGATTAAATAGTTTAAACTGCAAATACACCCCACTATAGAAAGAAAGAATAGGTACTGAAAGCAGCAAGTATCTTACAAAAGAGGAATACTAAAGTAATAGAAGAAAAGGAAAAAAGAAAAAAAATACTCTACAAAAAAAGAGTGAAGAAACAAACAAAAATTTTTTTAAATGAAGAGGATAAAGATGATCCTTCTTCCCATCCCTGTCAGAAAGGAAATCTGAATAGGGTTAAGCGGTCTTTCCCCTCTACCGAGACCGAATCCACTGAGCCACATTGATGTATATATATATATATACCTATAATATATAGAGAGAGAGAGGAGAGAGAGAGAGAGAGAGCTAAAGGGCAAGAAAGGAAGAAGGAAAAAAAATAGGAAACATTTTATGTATTATCTATATATCGTTTCAAATGAGATACATATTTCTCCTTAATGATTATACAATTTCAGAAGTCCCAAACTAAAAAGAAATTTTCTGAAAATATGCGTAAAGCAGGAGGTGTTATTGATATTAACTTCAAGAAAGATACTTTAGAGCCTGCGTTGTATATTAGGGCTGAAACAACTAATCGATAAAATCGATAATAATCGATAATGAAAATCGTTGTCAACGATTTTCATTATCGATTAATCGAATCGATTTTTATCGATTATAAAAAGAGATTTTTTTCAGAGTAAATGCTCTGAAAAACTCCTCTCCTTATATAATCCGACCTCAAACAGAGATCGGATTATAACACTGGAATCCAGATCCCCCACAACGCTGCAGAGGACTTGGATTCCCCTCACTGTCAGCCGGTCTCTCACTTCCGTCTCTCTCCCCCTCTCCCATACACCCCTCTGACTCCTCCCCCCTCCATACACCACTCTGCCTCTCTACCCGGCTCCGTTGCTGATAGGCACTTTCACTGCAGCTTCATAGAAGCCTCAGTGTAAGTGAAGGGTAGTAACGGAGGCTGTCTGTGCGATGCAGACCCCCACCG
>VKOC01047356.1:0-14929 GCA_009364415.1 Spea multiplicata
ATTTAGTAAAAACTAGCGAAAATTAGAAAAAAATTAGATAAAGTGATGGAAAATCCCCTCCAAGTTTATCAGTTCAGGTGTCCTGATTTCAGAAATACCTAATTTATATAGATTTTCCATACTTTCCCAGCACCAGGGAGCATACGATAAGGTGTACATTTTTTGTATAATTTGTATGCCTATGGCTTAATGGGTTTGGGGGTTGTGAACGGAGGCAGGAGGGTTATACTGGCTAGGTGTTATGCTAGGGCAATGGGATGTAAGGTTTTTAAATTTTTTTAATTATCTTTTTTATATATTTTTTTCATTTTTTTGCATTTTTTATATATTTTTTTAACACAAAAATGGTTAGAGGTCCTCTTAGGGACCTCCTGAACATGCCAGTGATGTCCACAATTGACATGCACAGCCACATTTATTATTTTTTTATTATTATTTATATTATTATTTTAATGATTTTTTTATTATTATTTTTTAAATGAATTAACAAGGTTTTTTTCCCTTCACTGTTTCAGGACGGGAGGGGGAGTGAGATACATGGTTTCTCACTCCCCTCCCCGCGATCCCCCTGCACCGATCACACTGTGATCTCTATGCTGGTCCTCACAGACGTGCATAGAGATCGCAGTGTCTGTGCCTCATCAGAGGACAGGATATCCCCTTCCGGGTTACGTCAGCAGTTCACGCGATCGGGCAGTTTGAAATGTAACGGCTTTCCGGCTTTCTTGCCGGAAGCTGTTACAGCAGATCGGACAGCAGAAAGCTGGCGATGCCAGCTTCTGCTGTCAGTGGGGAGTCCAGGCTGTCAAAAGACAGCCTTATCTCCCGTGCAGTGGCAGGGATGTGTCCCTGCCGCTGCACGAAGGGCAGGACGTACCGGTACATCCATAGGTGTTCCTTAATAGGCGTTTTTTTGGATGTCCCGGTACGTCCATATAGGATTGAAGGGGTTAAATCCTTAACCTTAACTTCTACTGAGGCCTGTAACAGAGGATTTGAAAAAAAGAATTGTTGCTCTATATAAAGATGGCCTAGGCTATAAGAAGTTTGCCAAGGCCCTGAAACTAAGCTGCAGCACAGTGGGCAAGACCATACAGCGGTTTCACTGGACAGGTTCCACTCAGAACAGGCCTCACCATGGTCGACCGAAGAAGTTGAGTGCACATGCTCAGTGCCATATCCAGAGGTTGTCTTTGGGAAATAGACGTATGAATGCTGCCAGCATTGCTGCAGAGGTTGAAGGGTTGAGGGGGTCAGCCTGACAGCTCATTGAGGGAACCATGAATGCCAACATGTACTGTGACATACTAAACACTAGACTTGTGCATTCGTCTTCGGGCGAACATGAAAACGAACACGAAGAGTGCGTTTTCGTGTTCGTTCCGAAGACATGAAGAAGAGAAGACAGTGCAGGTAAAACGTAGGGGAAGACGAAGACTCACACACGAAGAATCTTCGCCTTCGTCTACAAATCCCCCCGGTCCCTCCCCCATCTAACTTACCTTATCTTCACAGCATCGCGGGAGTTGACTGAAGTGGAAATCAGAAGGTTCGTCGTCAGGGGTTACAGGGCAGTGTGAGTGAGCCTATTGGTCACCTGCAGGGTCTTCCTCTGGCATCAAACAATTGGTTGATGCCAGAGGAAGGCCCTGCAGGTGACCAATAGGCTCACTTGCACAGCCTTTTTAATTCCTGATTTCCGCTCCCGTTAACCCCTGCAATGCTGCGTTGGATAACGGGAGCAGAAATCTGTAGGGTAAAGGGCTGTGCCAGCGACCAATAGGCTCACTCGCACGGCCCCTTACCACTAGTTGCTAGGCAGAAAAAAAAGCAACCTGGGACCCTGCTGCACCAGTTAACTTAAAAGTCCGTGCCAGCGACCAACAAAGTCACCGGTACGGACATTTAACTGACACAGCAGGGACACCAGTGGTCTCCCCACTGTGTCAGTTAAATGTCAGTGCCAGCGACCAACAAAGTCGCCGGTACGGACATTTAACTTAGTATAAATAGCTTACTATAACTTCGGACACAATGCTGCCCTCTGTTGGTTTTACATTAAGCAGCATATGCTTGAAATGCAAAGTTATTCTGCTACTCAATGTAAAACCAACAGAGGGCAGCATTCTGTCCGAAGATATATTAGCCATATGTGGCAGTGTGTTAATTTTCATTTATTAATTATTTAAATCAAATATATCCCCATGATCCGTTTGTCTCCCCGCTGCAACAGTTAAATGTCCGCACTCGCAGACATTAATTCTGTCGAACTTCCAAACTCTTTTTTTCTATTTATTTTGGGTTTTTTTTGTATTAAACTGTTAGACTATGGCTAATATATCTTTGGACAGAATGCTGCCCTCTGTTGGTTTTACGTCGAGTAGCATAATAATTTTGGATTTCAAGCATATGCTACTTAATGTAAAACCAACAGAGGGCAGCATTCTGTCCGGAGATATATTAGCCATATGGGGCCATGTGCTCATTTGCATTTATTCCCATGATCCTTTCGTCTAACAGTTTAATACAAAAAAACCCCAAAATAAATAGAAAAAAAGAGTTTGCAAGTTCGACAGAATTAATGTCTGCGAGTGCAGAGTGCATTTAACTGTTGCAGCGAGGAGACCAGCGGATCATGGGGATATATTTTATTTAAATAATTAATAAATGAAAATTAACACACTGCCACATATGGCTAATATATCATCGGACAGAATGCTGCCCTCTGTTGGTTTTACATTGAGAGCAGAATATTCTGCCCGAGAATATATTAGCTATATATGGTACTGTGATCATTGGTCGCCAGCAGGAGGCCCCCTGCTGGCGACCAATGGAGTTGCTGATACACACATTTAAAGTACTGGCGCCAGAGCTGCGTTAACCCCGTATTAACCCCTTAACCGGAAAAAACGAAGAAAAAACGAATATTCGCCCGAAGAGAAGACAGGAACGGGCGAATATTCGCGGAATACGAAGATTTTTTTTTCTCCGAAGACGAGCACGAAGACGAACACGAAGAGCCCCCTGGTGCCCAAGTCTACTAAACACAGCATGATCCCCTCCCTACGGAGACTGAGCCGCAGGGCAGTATTCCAACAGGATAACGACCCAAAACACACCTCCAAGATGACTAGTGAAGCTGAGGTTAAAGGTGATGGACTGGCCAAGCATATCTCCAGACCTAAATTCAATATTCATATTCATACACACACGTACACACTCCATCAGCGGTTTTGGAACCCCTTACAAGTCTGCGCCTCCCTACCCAGATGATACCCTCTTCGCACCAATAGTATTTTCTCTTTTTTTGGTGGCAAAGATGGCACAGACATCATAGAGGCCACGCGAGAGAATAATGACGCCTCTACCAGTGAGGGCTAGAAAGTGTTGTGGTCAGATGAGACCAAAATCAAGCTATTTGGCATCAACTTGCCATGTTTGGAGGAATGCTGCCTATGGCCCCAAGAACACCATACCCCCTGTCAATCATGGAGGTTTTTCTGCTAAGGTGACAGGACAACTTCACCGCATCAAAGGAACGATGGATGGGGCCATGTACCGTCAAATCTTGGGTGAGAACCTCCTTCCCTCAGCCAGGGCATTGAAAATGGGTCGTGGATAGGTATTGCAGCATGACAATAAGTCAAAACACTTGGGCAAGGCAACAAAGGAGTGGCTTAAGAAGAAGCACATTAGGCCCTGGAGTGGCCTAGCCAGTCTCCAGACCTTAATCCCATAGAAAATCTGTGGAAGGAGCTGAAGCTTCGAGTTTCCAAACGTCAGCCTCAAAACCTTAATGACATGGAGAGGATCTGCAAAGAGGAGTGGGACAAAATCCCTTCTGAGATGTGTGCAAACCTGGTGGCCAACTACAAGAAATGTCTGACCTCTGTGATTGCCAACAAGGGTTTTGCCCCCAAGTCATGTTTTGCAAAGGGGTCAAATACTTATTTCAATGCAAATCAATTTATAATTTATTTGAAATGCGTTATTCTGGATTTTTTGTTGTTATTCTGTCTCTTACTGTTCAAATAAACCTACCATTAAAATTATAGACTAATCATGTCTTTGTCAGTGGGGAAACGTACAAAACCAGGAGGGGATCAAATAATTTTTGAGTGAGGTCATGTGCCAAAAAATTGCCGATGTTATGCTGATTACAAAGCTAAAGAGTTCCAAACTAACACTGGTATTTTTATCAGCACAAAAACTGTGCGGCGGGAGCTTTATGAAATGGGTTTCCATGGCCAAGCAGCTGCATGCACACCTTGCATAGCCAAGTACAATGCCAAGCATCAGATCGAGTGGTGTAAAACACGCTGCCACTGGACTCTTGAGCAGTGGAAACATGTTCTGTGGAGTAAAAAATAACACATTTTTCTGTTTGGCAGTCTGATGGGTGAGTCTGGGTTTGGAGGATGCCAGGAGAACATTACCTGCCTGACTATAATAGGCTGCTTTTCAGGGGTTGGGCATGGCCGCTTACTTTCAGTGAAAGGAAATCTTAATGCTTCAGCATACCAAGACATTTTGGACAATGCTATGCTTCCAACTTTGTGGGGACAGTTTGGAAAAGGTGCTTCCAGGATGGCAATGCCCCAGTGCACAAAGCAGGGCTTTCGTGTACAACATCAGTACCTGATCTCACAAATGGATGAATGGGCAAAAATTTCCACAGAAACAGTGTGGAAAGCCTTCTCAGAAGAGTGCAAACTGTTATAGTTGCAAAGGGGAGACCAACTACATATCAATGTATATGCATTTAGAATGTAATGTCATAAAATTGCCAGATTTTACTAAATTATGACGTAAAGTCATGATTTATAAAGACACGGAGGCGAGCAATATGCATAACTCTTTTCTTTATTCCCTCAGCAGCAAAGAAATATTTAGAAAATGCAATAAGAAAAAATCAATCAACATAAATGTAGGCATCCAATAAGGGCCCATCACGGAAACTCCTCCTCCTATATAACTGCTTGGATCCATCAAACTTCCTCTTTTCTTTGAGAACAAAATTATGAAAAACAGTCCACATGAACAACAGATGGCAATAAAAAAACAGAAGGAACAGGTAGCATCCAATCGGCAGACCATCAGAACGACACTTCAAGCTGAAAGAAAAAAGACATATAAGGAAAACAGATTATAAACAAAGGTCTATTCTTAAGACATAGAATAAAAGTATATGATAACAAAACAGAAATTAATCAATACCACAACAGATCAAAATATGAAATCAATAAAGACACCAAAAAAACACACCGGGGTGGGGAAAACAAACACTTTATTCAAGAATAAATACAAAAAGGAAAAAATTGAAATATCGGGTTGGCCTTCAAGATATCCTCCAACTTACAACCCAAAGACGAGGCTTTGGAAGACATTGCGCCCCTAGTCGAATGAGGGCCGAAAATGGAGATATCACCTCCTGCAGAAGCCAGTAACCATCCGACCTATCGTGCCAAAGTTGCCGTAGTCACAGGTAAGTGGGCTTACGGACAGACAAAAATAATTCAGGATGTGACGGATCCCTGAATGAAGATGTCCTGTCTTCATAAACTTTAAGACACGCTACCGGACATAGCTGTGGCTGGGGAGGAAAAATGAAGCCCACGGGGCTCAAAATGGGCCCGAGTGGGCCGTTGACTGAGTGCCGAACAGGGATAGGCTCTGTCGGCATTTTTTTGAATGTTGGGGGAGGGGTTAACGGTAGGTATTTAAGGGTTGGCGCCGCTGAGTTAGGCACCATTTTGTGTACTTACCATCTTGCTGTTTGTCATCTCCTGTCATCTCCTGTCATCTTCTGTCTTTCTGGTCATTTCTTGTCATTTCATTTTCCTTGGTCTTTCCTTCGCTCTGGTGTGTTTGTTTTCCCCCCTTTTTTGTCTTACCTGCAGGTCGTCATGGATCCGGAGCTGGAGAAGATCCTGGATGGAGTTCGCCTGGCAGCTTTGAAGCGGGGTCCTGGGTGGCTGATGGAGCAGCTGGGACCGGTACTTCAACAGGCCGGAGTTCCGAAGAGGCCTGCGCGGAGGATCCGGCCGCCGCGTCATCTGATCCAGGACGAGGCCCCTGTGGCTGAAGAGGGAGCGGCCGGCACGTCTGTCCGTGCTGCCGGAGTGGAGCCCGGTCACTCGCGCTCCTCCGGTGGCGCGGCTGCAAGTCGCGTGCGGAGTCGTCGACGGAGGCGTCCACCTCAGAGGCTGAGCCCCAGCGGGTGCTCGCCTCGTCATCGGGAGACCAGTGGCGTGGAGCGGTCGGCAGTGGGCCGCGGCGGCGCGGCAGGCCGCTCCAGGGCTGGCAGCGTGCCCGGGATTGGCAGCGAGGTGCAGGCCGTATCGGAGTCAGACGTGAGGGAGCCAAGCCGAGCTACGGGAGCTGAGCCAGTGATGTCATCCAGCGGGGATTCTTCGGGTAGCGGTGTCAGCACCAAACGTGGGAGGAGAGACGGCCGGGTGCGTCCTGCGCAGCAGCCTGCTTTACTTCATTCGGGACGGAGCAGCGCTGGACAGTACAGGCGAGTGGAAGGGGCAGCGGGGGGTGCTGGTCTCGGCCCTGCCGTTTTTGCTTCGGGGAGGGGGGGCATACTAAGGATTCGGTGGGGGGTGGCAGTAATGTTGTTTTGGGAGTTGCAGGGTGGGTCCGGGGTAGACTTAAGTGGGGGCCCGGGTGTTAGTGGGGTTTTATTGCAGTCTAGGGGGGTTAGTCCGGTATCCTCTAGGGGCTCCTCGGCCCGGGGTGCTGATATTTCTGGTGTGTATCGGCGTGGTCAGGGTGTTTTAGGTTCGGTTTCCCGTTTTAGGGCTAGTTCCCCTGGTGTTAGGGTAGGTTCCTCTCGAGGGGGTTCTCGTCGTCGTTCGGTTAGTAGGAGTCGGGTTCGTTGCTCTGTTTCTTGGGGTTCTTCCTCTTCTGAGGGTTCCCGGGTTGTTATTAGGGGTCGTCAGTTGGATAGGGAGGGTGGTAGGCGTTCTCGGAGGTTTAGAGGTCGGCGTAGTGGGGAGCGTGCGGTTAGGGGTGATGGTAGTCGGTCTAGGGTAGAGAGGGTTAGGGGTCGTTCTGCAGTCTCCTCGTTCAGGCGTTTGTCTACCTCCAGATCCCGCTCTGGCGATAGGAGTCGGAGAACACCAATGGAGCATCCTGGGAGTGTGGCTCTGGAGGCAGCCTCTCCGAAGGATTTGGCAGCAACGCATCAGGATGCTACGGCCCAGCAGTCGGGAACGGCAGTGGGCCAAGCTGGTAAGTGCTTAGCGCAGCGTAGCGCGGCGATTCCTATGGCGCAGGATCAGAGCGGCTCGGTGGCAGGTCTTTTGGACGGGTTGCGGGCTGTTGTGGAAATCAAACGTTGTGCTGACCACCAGACTTCTTTGAATGTATAAAAGTTTATTCCGGATACAAGCAGCTGCAGGGAGATCTGCACAAAAGTAGGCAAATCTAACAGCTTTACATTTTCACACACTATATATACATTGAAAACAAAAGAAATAAGTAAACTCCTACAAAAGGGCTGGCACACTTGTATTATTTCTGGGTTTACCATAAAAGGCAAAAGCCTAACCTACATATCATTAATATGTATGATATGGGTGGGGTTTTAGTTAATTAAAGCAGACATCCTGTGCCCGGAAGTTGACCCTGAGCCTACACTTATGGTCCAGTTTCTCACCAGCTGTGTAATTTAACCTATGCCCTCTACCATACATATCCTGTTCCTCAACAGAACAATACTACCTCCCAGTGTATCAGACTCTTATCACCAAATAGCAGAAACAGTTAACCTCTTCCTACCCACTCTCCACATCCTAAGATTCCACAGTCCCCCCTTTCATGCTTTAAAGATTCCATGAAGCATGACTCTTAGGCATTCACCCATTGTGTTTAATACATTTGTGGGCAGCCAAATCTTGGTCAGCGTCATACACAGATAATAAACGTGTAAATTCTTGGTTTGTAATTTCTTGATTCTTGTTTTTGATATTAGAATCTCCATTAGCACTAGGGGGACATTCATGAACGGTCTTATCAATTAGAACAGGATAATGGGCAATAGACGAGGTAGCAGAATTCCAACACTTAAGGAGTAAAAGTTTCAACACTGTTATGGAGGCAAATATGGTTGTGAGGAACAGAGCCCCTATGATCAAACCATACAAAATTTTTGATCCTAACGCCCCAAACCAACTACTTATTCCCCAATCCCCAGAAGAAATTTTAAGGGAACTTTGCATTTCGAGTACTTCTTTCCTAATCTCGCTAACCGCTAGAGTAACATTTTTAGAGACGTCTGGAACATAAGTGCAACATTCGGAGCCCACTAATGAGCACACGCCCCCTTTAATTGCTAAAATAAAATCAAGAGCCATACGATTCTGTAAGGCAACTAATCGTAGGGCTTGCATTTCTGCTGTAATGCTTGTGAGAGCGCTTTCTGTTTGATTGGCCACAGTTTCTAACATGATCGTTAAAGCTCTAATTCTTCCCCAGTTATCATAGACACCAGTCGAAGGAATTATTATATTTATAAAATTGTCCCAACTACCCATAATCTCTGAGAAGGTCGGTCCATTTTTATGGTGCCTTTTAGATCTATGAAGCCCAAATGTAACTGTTGGTCTTTCTTTAGTATGTCTTATTGCAGGGAGTATGTAGGCCAAATAACATGATCCTTGCCAATTCTCAGGTAATCTAGGATACGCATAATTCCCACACACCCAATAAGACCCATTTAATGTCACATAAATATGTGCTTTATTACAACTTACCCATACCCAAACATCTTCTTCCCATGTAATGTTAACTAGATGTACAATGACACCTGATTCCTGCATAACAGGGGGACTTGAACAATTACATGTAAGAGTCTTATGACACTTACTAGTTCCTACAAAAATACCCCCCTCAACATTTGTTCGTTCTAAACATAAACCCCCAATGGTCTGAACTACTGTTATTCTTGGTGCATTTGCTTCAAGTCTCTTTGAAGAATTATAGGGCCGAACATATCCTGTCCATGCACTCAGTTTAGTTTTATGACATCCAAGACCTATTAGAAAGGGAGGATAAAGAGTTTTAGGGGGACCTGGGAGTTGAACTTGAGTCTTATTTCTAAATTGTACCATTTCATTAATACAATACTCAGTACTATTGAATGGGTATGGTATAAAAGGAACACCTGTGTCTGAACTATGAGGCATGTGAATACAAACATAACATGGAGAATCTTGTACATTCTCAACATAACTGTTAGTAAGAGCTATATAAGAGTTCTGTTCATAACATTGCAATAGAATAATAAAAGATAGAAATACAAAAAGAGAAAACATTTGTATAATTAGAATTTTTTTTTTTTTTTTTAGTACTTATTAATTATACTATCTAAATCTAAATAAACAACATAACACAGAACAAACAAAAATTAAGCTATACGTATTTGATGTATAAAATTAATAAGAAACTATCAGTCTTTTAAATCTTTTGGAGGGGAAGCAAGCTTGCAATGGGAGATATGGATCCAGGAAACAAGTTCGGAAATTTTAACTGCAGTCTGTGTGGTAAGTAAAACTTGGTAGGGTCCTTTCCACCGTGGTTGGAGAGCGTTCTTTCTTTGAAAACTTTTAACCAGGACCCAGTCTCCAGGTTCAATATGGTGCAGTTTTTCTTCAGATGGTGTTGGCTGTACAGCTTTGACCTGTGAGTGATGAGACTGCAATGTTTTCATTAGTGACATGCAATATTTTTGTACAGTTTCATCTGCTAAAACCTGGTCTTTAATTAAGAGTTCTTTGTTTATCCCCATGCTCATTGGTCTCCCCATTATAATTTCACAAGGTGACAGCTTGTGTTTCCTAGCTGGAGTTGCTCTCATAGACATCAGAGCTAGAGGAAGAGCATCTGGCCATTTTAATCCTGTTTGAGCTATAATTTTTCCAAGCTTGGTTTTAAGAATTCCATTCGCTCTTTCCACAGCACCTCCTGATTGTGGGTGATGGGAACAATGTAGGTGATATGTTATCCCCAATGCTTTCGTAACCTCCTGGACAATTTGTCCTGTAAAGTGAGTACCTCTATCACTATTAATAGAATGAGGTAAACCATATCGAGGAAAAAATTCCTGTAGTAATTTTTTTGCTACTGTGCGAGCATCTGCATGCGCACAGGGGTATCCTTCAATCCAGCCGGAGAAGGTACAAAGAATTACCAATACATATCTGTATTGCAAACATTTAGGTAATTCTATAAAATCCATTTGTAAATTAACAAATGGTCCCCATGGTGGTGGATGATGACCTGTCCTTGTCTGTTTCACTTTCTTTCCTACATTGAATTGCTGACATATTAAACAGGTGGAGCAGTAGTGTTGTGCTATAGTACTTACACCTGGAGCATACCATTGTTTGGTAATCAAGTCAATTATCCCCCCTTTGTTCACATGTGCCACACCATGATACATGCGAACAAAATAAGGTAACAATGCAGAAGGAAGAACTGGTAAGGCATTAGGGCCATACCACATGCCTGAGGAATCTGAGGTGCATCCCTCATTAGACCAAGAGGTATGTTCCTCTGGTGGGGCAGCTTTATAGAACGAAAGAAGGTCTATAGGAGGTACAATATCCTCCTGAATTTGAGCTTGCAGCACTTGTATAGTGGGAACAGTGAAGGTGGCTGCTTGCTTTGCAGTAGTATCTGCAAACGAATTACCTTTGGAAACATAGTCTGTGCCTTTTGTATGGGCAGAACATTTAATTATAGCTACTTCTTTGGGAAGCATTAGGGCTTGTAACAATTCATGCACATATTTGGCATTTAGAATAGGGGTACCTGCTGATGTGAGGAAACCTCTAATTTTCCATAGCCCTCCAAAATCATGTACGACCCCAAAAGCATACCTGGAATCTGTATAAATATTGGCCGTTACTCCTGTTGCTATAATACATGCTCGTGTTAGTGCAATTAATTCAGCTACCTGTGCTGAATGTACATGAGGAAGTGAAGAAGCTTCCAATATATCAGTAAGGGTAACTACTGAGTAGCCTGCACAAAGGTTACCTTTGTCATCTCGAGAACATGAGCCATCTACAAATATTTCAAAGTGGGGATTTAGAAGTGGAGTATCATATAAGAATGGTCGAAGTGTGATTTCTTGTTGTATCACTGCTTCACACTCATGTTCCTCACCTTCCGACAGATATGGAAGGAGTGAAGCTGGATTGAGAGGTGGACAACGCTTAATGATAACATTAGGAGAAGAGGTCAAAATAATTTCATATTTTGTCATTCTGGCATTAGAAATTTGAGTAGCTCCCTTTAGAAGTAGTGTAGACACAGCATGAGGCACAAACACATATAGTGTACTACCTAGACACATAGTTTGAGCATGATCTACCATAAAAGCTGTGGCAGCTACCGCTCGTAGACAACTAGGGAAACTTTGAGCGACTGAATCAAGGGCAGTACTGAAATAAGCAACAGGGCGTTTAGAAGTGCCATGATCTTGTGTAAGAACTCCTGTGGCAAATCCTCCTTTCTCATGACAATACAAAGTAAACGGTTTATTAAAGTTAGGTAAACCAAGGGCAGGAGCCTGTGTTAATGCCTGTTTTAATTGCTTAAAAGAGATCTCACAATCTGATGACCAAGGAATGGGTTCAGAGACACCCTTTCTCGTGAGGGCTACAAGAGGTGCAGCTATTAATGCAAAATCTAATATCCATTGTCGACAGTATCCAGCCATGCCAAGAAATGCACGGACTCCAGAGACAGTAGTGGGTCTTTTAGCTTCGAGTATAGGCTGAATTCTATCAGATGTTAAAGACCGCTGTCCATGTGACAACTGATGCCCCAAATATGTTACAGTTTCAGAACAAAACTGTAACTTTGATTTATTAACCTTATGTCCTTTTTGATATAAGGCCTGTAAAACAGTGACAGTATCAGTACAACAAGCATCTTTTGAAGAAGAGGCTATTAGCAAATCATCTATGTATTGAATTAAAACTGATCCACCATTTAACTTTAAATCAGAAAGATCTTTTTTCAAAATTTGGGAAAACAAAGTAGGGCTTTCAGTATATCCTTGTGGTATGCGAGTCCAAGTGTATTGTTGTCCATTATAAGTGAATGCAAACAAATACTGGCTGTTTTTATGTAAAGGAATACTAAAAAATGCAGAACTTAAATCTATCACTGAGAAGTGAGTAGATTCTGGGGGCAATGAAGAAAGAATTGTAATAGGATTTGGAACCACTGGAAAACAAGGTACCACAATTGAATTAATGGCTCTTAAATCTTGCACGAATCTGTATTTTACCGGGCCTGTTACAGAATGCTTTTTAATTGGTAAAATTGGAGTATTACAAGGACTTCTGGTAGGAATTATGATACCCTGTTTGAGCAAACTGTCTATCACAGGGGCAATACCTTCCTCTGCCTCTTTATTTAAAGGATATTGTGCTTTTCGAGGCAGAATAGCATTAGGCTTCAAAATAATTTGTACTGGTTCTGCTGACAAAATTAAACCTGGTTCTGTAGATTCTCCTGCCCATAAGGAGTTAGGGAGTGATTGCAAGATATTCTGAAATTCCTGAGAAAGATATGCTTCTACTTGATTATTCAATCCTGCTTCCTCTTTATCTAAAACTCTTTCTGCCAGGTTCAAATTATGTGCAGGGACCTCCAGAAAGACTCCTTGTGGAGTGCAGTACAATGTACAACCTAATTTACACAAAAGGTCTTTTCCTAGTAGGTTAACAGGGCAAGTAGGACTTAGGAGAAAAGCATGCCGTTCTGTAAGAGGACCTAGAGAAATGGTCTGAGGTTCTGACACTGGGTGAGGTATAATATTATTGCCTACACCTCTCACTCCCACAGGGGCTTCATTACTTTTCTGAATATGTTTAGAATCTGCAACAGAAATACATGATCTGCTAGCACCAGTATCTATCAAAAATTGTGTGGTTCTACCATTTACCTTACAAGTTATCCAGGGTCCTTGTGAATCAGTTGGTAGTATGGGGGCACAAACTATGGATTCCTCACTGTCCTATTGGGAATTGTAATGATTTGGATTGTATGTCTGGATATTTGAGTTAGGGGATGTGTACGCATTTTTATCTTGTTCCCCTGAGTATTCCAGTGCGAGACCATTTCTTAGACCCTGTTTCCTGTTACCATTGTTGAAACGTGGACACTCTCTTTTATAATGTCCACTTCTCCCACACTTAAAACAAACATCTGTCTGATTTCTTTGTCCTCTTTGTGTATTATATGATTGTTGGAACCGTGTTCCATTTCCTGCTTTGTTAGTGGAGAAAAATACAGTTTGTGCTGCCATTAAGTTGTCTATCTGACTACTCTTTTTCCCTTCTTTTTGTCTAGAACAATGTTCTGCTATGGGAATTAATTCAGAAATAAGTTTAGTTTCCCATCCAATAGCTATAAGTTTGGGAGCATTACTTACATCTGGTATTAGACCATTTACAAATGCTTGAGAAAGTGCTGGCCCTCCCACTTTTATTGGATCATCCTCCTCCCTTTGTCCTCTTATTCCACTATATTGTTTAAAAATTACTTTTAACCGCTCTGCATATTCAGCAGGGGATTCATTTTTATTTTGTCTGGTTGAATGTATTTTTGTCCAGTCTGTTTTCGGACGGAATTCTTCTTCAATTGCTCTAGCTATTAATTCATAAAATTCTTGTCTCACTGGTTGATCTCTGTTTATCTCATTATTATTCCAATGATTCCTTTCATTTTGTTTATTCCACCTTTCTATAAACCTAGTCCTTTCGGTGGACGTCATTACTATCTGCATTATTTGTAAGAGATCGCTTTTAGTGGGGTTGTATGCAATGCAAGTGGAATTAAACTGATCTATAAATTTACTAGGGTTCTCAGAAACACTGGGAAAACTATTTTTTAGTGCCATTAGCTCTGAGGGAGACCAGGGAGCATGCACATGTCGAATTGAATCATCCTCTCCTAAAACCTCTCGGAGGGGCATTTCTAAAACTTCATCTGTCACTTTACTCCTAGTGCGATGACAAATTGGAGTCTGACTCCCTCCCCCCTTTGCTGACCCTTCTTGGGAATTTATTTTAGAAGCAGAAGGTTCATATGGGGGAGGTTTCTGAGAGTTTTGTGTTTTCTTTTTAGTATGTGTAACCTTCATTAAATTTTGTTCTTCTAAAAAACCTCTTGTTGAGGTGCACTAGACAATGCAGGGTAAAGGTTACTTTGAGAAGATTTAATTTGTTCAATCTCCTCCTCTAATTTCTTTGTGGTTTCCTTCCAAGAGGAAATAATTGATTCTCTCCTACGTTTTTCACTCTCGTCATTCCACAATAAATATTGGTCCCACTGATGTGCTGAGACCTTAGTTTTTGTTTTTACCAAAAAACTACGCAAATAAGTTAACTTATTTAAATCAACGGTACCTTCTAGAGGGAATTGCAATTTGCCATTATCCATAGTATTCCTATTCCACTCATCAATAAATATACATGTGTCACATGAATAATTGTTAAACATATACCATGCCGGGGTACCCTTTTCCGGCACCACTATTTCCTTGGAACTTCTTATACCCATTCTTCACAAACATACACCGAGGACTTATTTTCCTGGACCAGAAACAATTTAGACGCAATTATCTACTTGCGCTTGCTCTGAGTCCACTACATCAACGTCACCACGGCCAGTCTCCTCCCTTAAAGGTATTTATATTAATACCCGGGACCTTCTATCAAATATAATCTGACCGTCCTTCAACCGTCCTCAGGGGTCTCATATGTACCACTTCATTCAGCCCTCAATTTAACACGCAACTGGGTTTTCCTCAGACCACCCTTGCAATCAAGATACCCTGGTCAACACCCGAAAGGCTAGCAGGCGTCTTGGGGCGGCTGCAGTCTGATTATTACCCAGTCCC
>VKOC01047357.1:0-13672 GCA_009364415.1 Spea multiplicata
TTGTACAGCGCTGCGGCGTATGACGCCAATATAAAAATAATAATAACACACATTGTAAAGCGCTGTGGAGTATGACGGCGATATATAAATAATAATAATAATAAATCATTGTAAAGGGCTGCAGAGTTTCTGTGCCATAATTTAACTTCCCACCTCATGAGCAGTAATGGTTGAAGCTCTAATTCTAGAGGCTGTTATGGTGTCCCCTTTAATAGAACATTTTTGTTATAAATTGTTGGATCTCTGCCTGTTGTTTAATGACAGAGCCATGACGATATTTTCGATATATAAAATAAGATCCTTGATTTCTTGCCTGTTGAGATATTAGAAGGCATAATATAGAAGAATTAACTTTGCCGTCCTGGAAACAAAGAGGATTTTAAACCAACTAACAAGTACTTAATGAACTCACTTTTCTTGCCAAGGTTTACACATTAATGGCTGTGTGTTGGGTTATTTTGAGGGGTTAGTGGCTGTGTGTTGAGTTATATTTGAGGGGGCAGTAAAGTTACTCTGTTACACAGGCTGTACACTCACTACTGTACATTGTCGCAGAGCGAATGTACATGTATGAATACACAGGGCAGAATGCACATGTATGAACACACAGGGGCAGAATGCACATGTATGTGCACACAGCCACCTGCATTCACAGAGTGACCTCCACAAAATGGCTGCCAGCTCCTGTCACCTGTCTGCTCTCTGCAGCAGGCTAGTGGGCTGGGATTCCCTCAGAAACTGTCACCCAATAGCTTCCACTCTAACTGTACCATGTGACCAATAAAGCAGCTTCTTACTGACAGTCTGACTGAACATCTCTTGTGACAGGGAATATAAGGTTCACTCTGCCATCATTCTTTAAATGCCTTTAATGGCTGCTGTGTGTCTGAGCACATAATCTGCTGCAGGAGGCCTCTTGTAGAAAGTGGGCCCCATTTGCCTACCACAACTCCCGGCACACCTGATGCTTTATTCCCAATGTGCAGTGCAGGGGCTTACATAAATGACACTGCAGCAAGCCAGTAGCAAGTGGGGCTCCTAGCCACCAAGGGCCCTATGCCAAATGCCCACTTTTCCTCAGTGTTATTCTCCCCTGAACAGACCCATGCATGTGGTGCACATTTAAACACAGAGATTGCATTTTAGGGGTAGTTTAGTGGGGGGTTGGAGGGAATTTGGGACAGTGTAGTGTAGGGTTTTATTTCTTTAGTCCTGATTAGCGTATTTAGTGTTAGGTTGGTTTGGGTTAATGGTAAAATTTTATTTTGAATTAAGGAAGGTTGCCACACTTTGCTAGGTTTGCTTAATGACAGTTCCTCAAACATACACCATGTACATGTTTATGTGTGTATGCTAAATAAAAGAAAATGTAAAAAAAATTACTATAGTGCACCTGTGCATGTCTCTCGCCCTATGCTGTATAGACGTAAAGGATCACTAATCAGCAACCCCCAAAAATGTCCATCAATGAACGCATATAGATGTACAGTATATATATATAATAAGAAAGCCTTGGACGGTGTTGCAGTTGTGGGGTATATTGAGTACTAGCGACATACACACACCGAATCACCACGTCTGGGAACTAGTGATATGCCACGAGTCATAGGGTTTTTGCAGCAGTCTCGGGCTAAAGGGGCAGATTCTAAGGGTAACAGAGTCCTTAGCTGACTGCTTCGTCTTATAGTCTGCTGCGTTCATATATCAGATATATTATGGTTGATATGCCTGCTTGAATGCAGGTGACTCGTGTATTAGGACAAGTTGAAGGTTTCCATGAGGTATTAGAGCTGGATGAATGCATTAAATCTCCACAATGGGCTATTAAAGGGTTAATGTGTGGAGTCTCCTGGTCCGTTCATCCCAGATATAAGGATAACTCACTTTAATGCTAGAGAAAATGCCGCAGCCAGAAATAAAACTAAACGGCCAACAAAATAAATGCAGCGGCATGAAGATGAGCCGCTCTATCCTGATATATATAACTATAACGTATATAATTGGGTTGGGCCATAGCACATAATGTCTAGAATGGGTGGAAATGGGCTTCTTTTTGATGCCTTGTCCGGTACATTCCCCATTCCTGGTCAGTGTTTTTCTGGCAGATTGCCTGAGAGTGCTGGGAGTGGGTTTACAGGCTGAAGCTGATCAGTGCTTGTCAGTTTCTGGCTGTGCCCAAGAATGGTCCATATGAGTCTCCATGAGTATGGCTGGAGAAATCAATGTGTTTGCATCAATTTGGCTTAGAAATAAGTATAATTTAACGGGGAGGAATAAGATAGCTGTTTCAATGGTATAGGCAGGTGCTTTTCACGTCTGAATTTTATTACATGGGTTTACAAGCAACCAACACAATAAATTAATGTTTTGGGGATTTTTTTTTTTTTTAAACATGTCTAATAAAGTTATGCAGATTTCGGTGATTTCAAAAAACACCACTGCCCTCTAACCGGATAACCTCATTCAGGAGAAACATTTTATCATTAAATCAATCGGCTTGAAGTTGTGATTGTGAATTTAATGATTTAAAATATTTTACTGTTTTATTGTATTTTGAAGTAATGAAAAAAAATATAAAATATGACACATATGCAGGACATATACATGAAATGCTAATTAATATTTTTATAAAACGCTTATAAATCTTAGAAACATATCTCTTCTCAACAAGACAATTACCATCTATCTGGAGCCACCCCAAGCGTCAACACAGGGGAAGGGCAGGAGTGTTCAGCCTGAAGCCAAGGATCTCATGTTGTGATGCCAATTGCTTTAGTCTTGGTTCATTATCAGTATCCAGAGTTTCCAAGTTTTGCTCATATACCTTTCCGAAGTTCGGGGCGGCTTGTTGTCCACGGGAAGGGTCGGGCGGCTTGAGGCAGGATACCAAGAACAAGTCAGGGGCAACTACAGAGCAGAGTAAAACATCGCTCACACTCCAATGCAAAGGCCCTGACTGAAGGTTTAAATAGGCTGGCTCAGTCCAGTAAACAAGGCTCAGCTGGAGCTGATAATGAGATCTGGTTGCTCCAGAGAGAGGAGAGTGGCCACTAGTGGTGGCAGCAGAACCTGGGAGTAACAAATATATAGATACTCCAGGCTGTGTGGGGTGGAACCTGACAATAAAACAAATATCTTTATTATTGTGAACGTTAACGAATAAATGACCCTACAGAAATTCTGGCGTTGCCTTCCTGCATCCAGAGAGTGAGTTAATCTCGCAAAATGCTGTAAAATGCCAAAATAAATTAAAAAAACTTAACTTAATGCAAACTGCAAATGTAGTGAGATCCCCACTCTCCAGCTGTATTTGCGCGCAGGAAATTGCACTCAAGCCGAACCATTATAGCACGTGATAAGCGCATCGCCACTCAGCCGCAGCACCGGCTCACCAAGCACGGCGAGCATGGTGGGGGGCAGGTGTCTCAGGAGGCCCCCCATCGCACTACTATTACTTTCAATGGGACCGCTTTCCTGGCCCTGCCACAGCCATTCAGTGGCAAGAATATTCAGATAATCTAGGAACAGAAGTCTTTGAGTTCTAGTTTTATAGAATGTTGTTTTTTTTATAGCACCATCAGATTCCACAGTGCTTGTTACAGGGTCACCGTGCCCAAGACTGGGTACCCCTGTTTGAGGGCAGAGGAATCACCAGTCAGTCCCTCATACGGAGCTCCTGCTATCCAAGGATCAGTCAGACCACCATTCGTGCCGTAAAACAAGAGCAACTTTTATTACAAACGCATATAACTTATATAGATCCTTAATTCTATTAACGTTCCTTTAACTGAGGTTCTCAATACACACAGAACCAAAGCCAAATCCCATCAGCTCTGGGAGGACACAGGCAATGGATCAGGCGAGGGGATTATGAGATACAATAGGTTTCCCTATTGACACTTCCTGCATTTCTTCCTCTCTTTGACCTCCTGAACCGACGCTTTGGGCACCGGACTGAATATTTCCTGCACTATTGTCATCGGCATCAATATTAGGAGGGTCTCTTTGTGATGTCATCGGATTTTCTAGATTTCCATTTTCAATATCGTCAGAGTTCACAGCTGAAAACTCAACGACGGCTCCTGAATCCCTTTTCTTTAGTTTTATTTGATCTACAATGAGAAAATCAATCCCCTGGGACGAGATCCTTACAGAGAAGGTTAGCATTGACAAAACCCCCTCAACGGATCCGATATTAACGTTTCAGAGGAGTTTGAGAAAAAGTGACTTATTTCTGTCATTTCCCCAAATATTACAAAAATATGCTCACAGAAAAATAAAATGATCAGCGGCACTATAAAGAGTACCAAAGGGATTAAGAGAGAGATACAGAGTTTCCATACTTTGTATGTTCCCGCTGAACATAGGCCAGTGACTGTAAGAAAAGAGGGACGTTATCAGGTACAAAGCAAGTGTGAAGATGCCCGGGGGTATCTAGAAACCACTGGTCCCAGAGCAAAAATTGGCCTGGGGCCCCCAACTTCACAAACCAACATGTCCCAGTATGCCACCTTTGCCCTAAGCAGCTTGTGGACGACACTTTTGCCTGAAACAACCTGTGAGTGCCTTTGCCCCAAGCAGTTTATCAGTGCCATCCTAACCCTCAAACAGCCTGTTTGTGCCATGTTTACCCCCATCTTGGAGTTGAAGTTGTGTGAAACAGAAGAGAAAGTGGTAGAGAGAAATGAAATGGACAGCGTACCCAGGACCTTACATTAATAGAGACACCTAAAGTATCTGAGCCCCGCCTTGGCCTAAACATACTAAAAAAACTAAAAATACAGAATATGTATGTCTCAAAATATTCACATTTCTTGATAAAGGTGATTATCGCCAACAGACAGAGTCCCAGGATGCAGAGGTTTATTATCACAGGAATGTAACCCGGAACCCGGAAATGGGAGACCTAGAACAAAGAACACTTTGTTAGTAAATTAGAGGTGATGATCAGAACCAGAAAGATGACTGTATGTTGGGCCTTAAGTCAGCTCCCAGCGCTTCCCTCTTAAGTCAGCTCCCAGCAAAACTCGTGAGTCTGGCCAATCGGCTTCACCCACCTCTGGAGTAACATCGAATACGGTTACGTACCTTTACATGTAATGCCACATTTGCAGCCAGTTCTCTTGACAATTTCAGTTGTTACACACAGATCCACAATTATGGCCAACCAGGCTTCTGGATAGTCATCTAAAATTAGAAGTTGATGAGAAGTTAACGCAGGAAGCTTTCAGTTTGTTATACGGAGTATGAGCGCCCGCTGCAATGCTGTGTAGTATCTTCCCATTATGATGCAGGCGGCTAATGCTCAGCTTCAGGGAGGCTGCTGGGACCTTAGGGGATATAGTGAAGGGATCCCAATCACCACAGTATGGAAAGGCTGATACTACAACAATGTATATATTATTAAATAATATATAATATCTCAAGTAAATGGTAAAAGATACAAAACATCACTTTGAAAGAGAAAACTTATGAAAATACAGCTTGATAATATTTTCCTTACCAGCTATGATGCTAAAAATCATTGCCACCACAGAAACGATCTCCATTGTTAACGCCACGTATGAGTTACAAAGAGCATGGGTATCTGTTACGATGGGAGTTGTTGGGTTATCTGTTGAGATGGAAATAGCAGGGTGAGAAAAGTTCTCCAGAACAAAGACCTATGGCCTTTAACTCCTTCACGACAAAGTACATGTAAGGGCTCATGATGCAACTCATGTTGGGAGAAAAGCCCTTCTCCGCAAAAAATGGCCAACTTAAACAGAGCTTAACTGTAATGGCATTCAGCAACACAAACCCCCAGATCGCCCCGGGGTTTCATCCGGGGAACAACCACAAGCGCACATCAGTGAGTAAAATGGTGCCACTGAGAAGATGGTGGCGCCAACTGAAAAGCTAATGAGTTCACAGAGAGTCTTACAAAATGCAAAAAGAAGTGCAAGACATGTAAAAAAATAAATGAATGAATAACATGTTAATTTTATTGAGCAAATCCTAAATTGGTGTTGTATCTTCCAAAAAATAACCGTGTGGAAAGAGTTAAAATACCAGTATTTGAAATACCCTGGCGTGTCTAGTTTCCAAAAAAATATGGTTTGATGGGATAAATTGATTTGGCCAACTTCAAAGATATCCCAAATAGGAATATGGATGCAGAATAACGGGGTGCATGTCCCAAATGTGGCCTTTTAGCCCCTAAACAACTAGATAAACCCCCAACCTATTTGAGGTTGTGTGCGTAAAAAGTTACCCCTCGCGTGGCTGGCCCAATCCTCATGCGTAATTAGCCCTGCCTCCCTTGCTAAGCCCCTCCCACGAAAGAGGGAGAGTGCTGTGTAGACCTCTAGGAAGTTACAAGATATAGGATCCGCTACCAGCAGGCACACAGTGCATTAATGGTCAACTACAAACGACTTAAGTACTTTTATTTACCAATAATGATAATCTGTGAGCTGCTTACCTGCTGTGGAGCAGGTTGATTTAGCTCTCTTGAGGAGCTCCATACATACAGTTTTGATCTCCAAGTTCAATGTCCAAAGGACCAAAGTCCAAACCGCAACATTGACATGAAGCATATTCTCCAATGCGGTGGCTGCAGAAAACACCTCACCAGATCCAACACAATTCCGTGGCAGTCCTGGCGCTCCACATGCAGGACAGGTTGCTCCACCGGATCTGCAGAATGTAACCAAGAGCAGAAATCTATATTTAAAACACCCAAATGTGATTTTGCATTCAGTGTTTCCTTACATCGCTTACTTATATGATTTGGTACAAAAAATAATAACAAATGTCCATCAATACAGTTAAATATCACATACTGATGTCCGTGTTCAAGTGTGAATAAATAAATACACACAGCACAGACTGTGGAGGAAGTTAACATAGGGCACGGAGCGTAGAACATATGGAGATGGCATTCTGAGCTGTTTGCCTGCTATGCACTTCTTCCTTATTTAACCCCTTAAGGACAATGGGCGGCCCCTAAACCCTTTGAAAACAATGCATTTTGAGCCCGTACATGTACGGGCTTTGTCATTAAGGGGTTAACTTCCGTCAATAGAGACTCTTGCGGCCGGGTTAGCGTACAATAATTTAACCATTCCTATAAAATAATCCCCAAAACCAAATCTTCTCATTACCCCCAAAGGAACTCCCCCTCCTTCATTTGGCCCAGCTCGATATTAGTTAAGACTATAAATATTATGTTTCGCCATTCTACCGGGTATGAATCCACACTGATCCTCGCCCACTAAATTCGTTATTACCCTCTGCAATCTTATGGCCATAGCCTTCACAAGGATTTTAATATCAGTATTGAGTAACAATATAGGCCTATATGACCCCATCTCTGCTTTATCTTAATCTGGTTTTAAAATTAAAGTTATAATTGCCTCACGCATCGATTCAGGGAGTTGACCTTTTTCCATTCCCCATTTAACTACTCTTAGTAGAGCTGTTAGTAATACCGTACTTGCCAATATTTACGATATACTTCAAATGGGAGGCTATCTCCTCCTGATGATGTAGTCCCCCTTATTGAATGTAGGGCCCTATTTAATTCTGTCAGGTTAAGCGGGGAGTCCAGCATTTCTCTTTGTGAGTCTGTTATTTCTGGATATTTTATTTGATCTAGATATTCTTCCAGGTCTACACTATGTTTATTCAGCTCAGATCTGTATAACAACGAATAAAATTCCCGAAACTCCCTTATTATCTTTTTTTTTACTATTTTTTTACTCGTACACCATATTCCCATGTTGTCCTTGATTCCTACGATTTTCTGTTTAACCCATTGATTTTGTACTATTGCCATCAAATATCTACTGGGTTTTCCGGCCTGAAGAAATCTTTGCTGGCCCAAAAAGAGATTTATTTCTGCTTTTTTCCAGAGGAGGAGGATCGTGAACATAAGAACAACGATTTTATAATGAACATCGTGTATCTCCTCTGCGCCCTCCTGATCGGTGGTTACGCGTCCTTTCTGACATTTGTTGTGATCAGACACGCCGTTACAAAGAGACAAAAGTAACTTTCCATCTGAAAAAGAGACGTCTGAGGTCCCAAAATCTTTTGTCACTTTCCATCTTTTGGCTTCATAAAGGGGATCGACTGCAGCCAAAGACAAAGATATATATATATAACATCTATTGGGACTGAGCTCATTAACCCCTTAAGGACCAGGACTCTCTGACACTACAGGACCGGAGGAGTTTTGATGCATTTACTGCGTCTGTTCAGCCGTCATTCCCCTCGTTCTCATTAGCATTTATAATCATGAATGAGATACGTTTTCTGTGACAGAAATAAAAAAACATCAAAACACATCATTTTCTGCAGTTTCCTATGTATATAAATTGTACGCGGCTACTGCCAATGGGGGAAAACCCAGAAATATATTCATGAAATCGCCCTGATTGGAATTCCTCCCTGTAAGAAATCATTTTTATACTTTTAGTTTGTTCTGCACATTTTAGGCCTGAATGCAACTTGAGTGCTAGGAACATATGGTATCAATTAAGTGACGTAGCTTAGAGGGTCTTCTATGGAATGGCGGTGTATCATAGGACCCCTTTACGTTTACCCTAACCAAATGTAAAGGGGTATAAATAGGCATGATTACAAGGACAAGGTCTCTTTCCACGCTCTCACCTTCATCTCACCAAGAATATTGAACCTACAGCACCTTTTATCACCATTTGTTCCAGCATCGGTACTGTATGAACTGATAATTTGTTATCTAATAAACCTGATTCATAGACATAGAAGCTGTGGTCTTGATTGCTGTTTGATCACTGGAGAAGATTAGATATTCAAGACAAAGAATATTCTAACACTCCCCCTTTATCACCAGGATGAAATATTACCATTTTCCCATTACTTTTTAAAACTCGTTTTTTTTGTTGCTTTTTTGGCATGGGGGGGGGAGGCTGTAACTTTAATAGAGACTTTCTATTAAAATCCTCACAGTTTGTCTTTTTTACTTAAACTGAGTATTTTTTATTTATGAGAATTTTTTAGCCTGCACTGTTGAATGTCTTTCAGTGCGAGGACGTCTCTGTGCGAGGATAGAGGGGCATCCACAGGAGAGAGAAGGGGTATCCATCAGGGGAGAGAGGGGGTATCCATCAGGGGAGGAGAGGGGGGTTCGGGGAGAGAAGAGGGGTATCGGAGGAGGGAAGAGAGGTATCCATCAGGGGAGAGAGAGAGGTATCCATCAGGGGAGAGAAGAGGGGTATCGGAGGAGGGAAGAGAGGTATCCATCAGGGGAGAGAGAGAGGTATCCATCAGGGGAGAGAAGAGGGGTATCGGAGGAGGGAAGAGAGGTATCCATCAGGGGAGAGAGAGAGGTATCCATCAGGGGAGAGAAGAGGGGTATCGGAGGAGGGAAGAGAGGTATCCATCAGGGGAGAGAGAGAGGTATCGGGGAGGAGAGGGGGGTATCAGAGGAGGGGAGGGGGGTATCAGTGATTTGAGGTCCCGCACAGATACCGGATGTCCAGTGATGTCCGGATCATGAACGAATCCTTCATTTGATCCGATTCTTTTTAGTGATCCGGATGAATCGGTTCAGTAGACTGAACGGTTCATTTGTAGCGGTTCAGTCTGTGAATCATGCTGCTGTAACCTGATCCTAGAGCTGTGATTCATCTGCAGAGCACTCAGACACAGACTCTGGGGTCAGGTTACAGCTCATTCATTCACACAGGAACGATGACTCATAGACTCAGAGAGTCGTTCAAAGAGTCGAATGATTCAAAGATTCAAATGATTGAAATGATTTGAATCTTACAGTTATGGTTAATGGGGTGTTTAGGGTTAATTTAGGGGCCAGTAGGTTGCATGGGCTGGTTAAGAGCTTTAACTTAGGCATTATGCGTCAAGGTTGTTTAGGCGTTAATTTAGGCGGCACTCCATGTTAATGGGTGTTTAGGGTTAATTTAAGAGGCAGTTATGGTTACTGTGGTCTTTAGGGTTAATTTTAGGGGCAGTTATGGTGGATGGGGTGTTAAGGGTTAATTTAATGCTGAGGACTGAGGGTTAATTTAATTAATGTAATAAAGTGAACTTAAGGTGCAGTTAGAGGTAAAGGGGAATGTAAAGCCTGGGGGCGGTGATGATTAATGTATTTATTTATAAAAGTATTGTGATATTCTCTGAATGATTCGAATCCCTGTAAGATCCGGATCCCTGTATGACTATAAATACTAGACCCTGCTGCCAATAAATATTAATATTACCTCCTGCTGCCAATATATATATATATATAAATATTAGACCCTGCTGCCGAAATATATTAATTGTTTTTTTCCACAGATTTGCCGGAACCGGGACAGTTAGACTCGTCTGCATGTTTACATTTTGTGTCAAAAGTTATTTGTTTGCCTCATCAAGCTGAGACGATATATCATTCATGTTTTCATAACCAGAGCTCATGTCCAGGTACAATTCAAAGTGTGAAAACATCTAATGATCTTGTGACGCCTATAGAGAAAGGTAGAGTATGAGTACAGGTGATGTCTAATGGGGAATTGATTAAAGCCATGTTTCCTAAATGTACGCATACAGAAATATTATCCAAAGGTCTGTATTGTATTGATGGCGATCCAATAGCAATCTATATATATATGGAACTCAGATTAATGTTTCTCCAATTCTCAAATTAAATGTTTTGCCACTGCAGTTTAATTTCTCCCAAGTAAGTGGATTTCCATGGCAAAAGTGGGCAAATGAGATTAGGAAAGATGTAGGATTTCCAAAAACATGGAACATGAATGCTCAATAGTCTCAGGTACATCTTGGTGGAAAAACTTTGCTAAATCCACGGTACATAACCATAAACAGGGGGAAGAAATCATTTTTATACTTTTATTTTGTTCTGCACATTTTAGGCCTGAATGCAACTTGAGAGCTAGGAACATATGGTATCAATTAAGTGACGTAGCTTAGAGGGTCTTCTATGGAATGGCGGTGTATCATAGGACCCCTTTACGTTTACCCTAACCAAATGTAAAGGGGTATAACTAGGCATGATTACAAGGACAAGGTCTCTTTCCACGCTCTCACCTTCATCTCACCAAGAATATTGAACCTACAGCACCTTTTATCACCATTTGTTCCAGCATCGGTACTGTATGAACTGATAATTTGTTATCGAATAAACCTGATTCATAGACATAGAAGCTGTGGTCTTGATCGCTGTTTGATCACTGGAGAAGTTTAGATATTCAAGACAAAGAATATTCTGGGTGAAGAATAACAGGGTGTCCTGTCCCGTTCATGTCGGATCTTGAGTATTCCTTGTCTTGTTCCCTGTTGTGCCCTGTATTATGTATATCTTGTCTGGTTATGTTTCTAGCTTGGATTCCCTGTCCCTTGTTATGTTTCTGCCATATACTCTCTTAGCTTACCTACATGATTCCAGTGCTATGTCTCATGCCTGCTCCAGGGTGCCTGCAGGATATCTCCAAGTTCTGCTCTGTTCTGTCATCATCCGCTGCTATGTCATGGCGCTGGTATGTGGCTGCACAACCCTAGATGCCCACTCGGGTGAGTGCAGTTGCCCTGCACCAGGCCCTGTCCAACTCCGCTACTGCACCGTAAGGCCTGAACACAATCTTTGGGCGCTCTGGGTCTTTACAGTCCTCTGTATGGACCCAGTTTGTGACACACACCAGGACAGGCTCTGCCACACCGACACCCAAACACACACCCCAGGACAGGCTCTGCCACACTGACACCCAGACACACACCCCAGGACGAGCGGAATTGCTCGTGGGGGCTGCCTGGGCCCCCTAGAGTGGTGGGCCCGGTCGCAGTTGCTGCAGGCTTAAGGGGAAGGTGCCCCTATTGCCCTGCGTTGAGAACAGCCATGATTTAGGGGTAGAACTTATTACTGCCCCCCCCCCGTTTTAACGGTGGTCTCTTATGTGCGCCCCCCATATATTGTTCTTAGAGTCGCCCCTGGTCAGAGCCCTTGAATGTGTGTATTGTACGAAGCACTGCTATAGAAATAAAATATTATCAGTCCAGGGCTTGACGGTGCCTGGATCCAGAGGGCTTCCCCTGTTTGTAAGCGCCCTGGGTTAGAGACCTAATCCTTCCAACATTTCATCAAGTAGTCGTTATGACCAACGGAGTTCCACTTGATATTGTTTCGCTGGGTTTCTTCATCATCTCTGTAAGCCGACATCCACCGCAGCTAAGTATTATTGTTACTTTACTACAATCTGTTAAGACTGGTGTGTGATTTTAATTCTGCTGATCATTAAAGTCTAATTACCGTTCACCACAGTATTTAAGTATTTCTCACCATATGATCGACTGGAATACCTCATATTATATACCATTTGTATATCACGATACAGAGTGTTTATAGATTAAATACATTTTATTGTTGTTATTAAGGTTCCCTGATTACCTTAATTAAATAATTTAAAGTTAGAATCAGGCAACAACCAACACTAATAAAATAATTAAACACTAATATACGGTTTATGGAGTTGTTTGGATTTCTGTGAGCGCTATTGAAGTTCGAGCCCCCAATGCTAAATTTGGAAAAAATACCGAATTTTAAAAAATTGATGCACAAAAAATATTTTTTAGATAGTTTTTTATTTACACAAAATAATGTCTCACATGTGTGATTATACATTCTAACTGAGAACGAGGGAAATTACAACTAAACAGACATAGTAAATAGTGTAAACGAGTCCTTAAGGGGTTAATGATTAGAGCTCCAATAGATAGTGGCTTCAGTGATCAAGTACGTAGATGCCCCAGGACCTCCACACATTTCACACGTGAGGTCGCTGGGGGGGTCATCTTCACTACTGGAGTCAGCTTCACTTTCAGAGGAGTCGCTACTCGATGATGATGGTGACGGAATGGGGACGATGGCGTCCCACGGTATCCCGTCTGTCATCCCTCTGGTGCTGCAATTATCTATTCGTCTTTTTCCCCTGGATTTTATGGTCCTAAAAAGAAAGAGAACATTGAGATCGTTACGGGAAGGTCAGTGATGGATCTTCAGGTTTATGACTAAGAGAAGTCCTCATACAGGACAACCTCAGACATTCCTTCAAAGATGTCAGTAAACACCCGGCCCGTCATTCCGGGTCACATTTTATAAATGACTCACCTTAGGACATCGTCTTCAGGACGGGGCTGTGAGGATGCCGGCAGAGAAGGGCCGTCCGTTGTCTCCGTTCCATGTTCAGGGCAGGTCTGCGGTGGAATGGAGACAATGGTGTCTGGGGGAGCAGAGTCTCTCGGTGGTGCAGCATCAGATTCCTCACCTTGACATTTCCTGTACCTGACGAGAAATAAAACATTTTCTATTCTAATGAGATGATCGCTGATGGAGCTGCGGGTCTCCCAGTAACATTGTAACATTCTAGATTGTAAGCTCCTGTGCACAGGACCCTCTTTACATTTTGCTTTTCTAACTCTAATTGTTATGTGATGCTACTTATAATGTCCTGTCTACGCATTGTACAGCGCTGTGGAATATGGTGGCGCTATATAAATCAATAAATAATAATATCAGCCAATTTCCCAAGTGAGTCCCTTTCTTCTAATGCCCCCCACAGGGGCCGCTGGGGCCTGCAGTCATGTGACTCTATTTAACATCTGGTGAAAAGGCCTTGAAGGATGCCCCGTGTGTGGC
>VKOC01047359.1:0-31043 GCA_009364415.1 Spea multiplicata
AGGGTTAAAGACTCACACTCCCATCATCCCCAGGTTCCAGCATGTACTGGCTGCCTTGGCTTGATAGGAGAGTGATTGCTGTTAGCAGTTTTATATATATATACATATCAAACTGCTAACAGCAATACACTCCTATCAAGCCAAGGCAGCCAGTACATGCTGGAACCTGGGGATGATGGGAGTGTGAGTACAGCCTCCTTATGCCATGCTAACACCCACCCCCCTTACACATTCATGCTATCATACACACACTCATTCACAAACATTTAAATACTCATTCATTCCATTAATCACACATACTTCACACATTACTTTACCCAAAAACCCTCCCCCACCCCCTTACCTGAACTGCAGTGCAGATCTCTCACTCGAAGACTTCTGCAGGGGCCCGGCTGTGCGAGCAACTTCTCTGGCCACGCCCCCAGAGAAGGGAGGGGGGAGGCAGTGCTGCTAGCTTCCTGTTTTCCGGCTGCAGAGGAGACGCTGCTCGCGACCGAAGCACCGGTGAGCAGCCTGGCCCCAGCAGACATTTTTGAGGTCTGATTAGAAGACGACCTCGATTATAAGACGAGGGGTATTTTTCAGAGCATTTGCTCTGAAAAAAACCTTGTCTTATAATCGAGCAAATACGGTAAATAGGTTTGGAATTCATTGCCAAGGGAGGTGGTGTTATCAAATACATTAGATGCCTTCAAAAGGGGTCTGGATATTTTTTTTAGAAAGGCATGGCATACGGGGCTATAAATAGAAATTATATTTTAGAGCTTCTGGATCCAAGGAGAAATCAGATTGCCTTTTGGAGTCAAGCTACTACCTCCCAAACCCCTTAAGCCGGACGTATGAAAAATACTACCCTATGGAGTACCATGTAAGCTATGGATCTGGCCCTCTACAACATAAAAAAACATGTATGTGGGGTATGTTTGTAATCAAGGGATGTTGCCAAACATAAACTGGGTCATTGTTCATCAGTGGCACCTACTATGTAGAAGAAATTCTAAAAGAATTGCAAACATTGTTTTTTATTACTTTAGTATGTTTTGGGGTTTTTTTTATTTCTTTTAGACCTAAGCACCTAAAAGAACTTCCCATTGGTACCCACTCAGAAGGAAAATAAGCTGACACTAACTAATGGTGTTTGGTTTCGAAAGAAAAGAGAATTCTTCCAATGATAAGGGAAGTGTTCTGGATTTACAAATTACAAACATTATTCTCTAGGAAACTGAATGAGGGGGGGGGTTTAGCTTTATTTTTGTAGTCTCCAACCTGTGTATATGCATTGTTAAGAATAAGCCCTAAATGGGTGCATTCCCAGTAAGGGCGACATGACTGGGGAAGGATAAGGTTTATAGGAATGAGGATAGCCGGCCATGTGGTATCCAAACACGGTGGCGAATATAGCGGCATAGACTACTTTTTGGGCATATCTACCTGAAACAGACACGATTTTGAGGATGAAATAAATTTTGAAGATGAACTTAGAGGAAGCACAGAGGAAACCCCAATTTGCCTCTTTTTTTCCCTTTGCATATCTGCTTCATTGCCTAAGATGGATGAAACACCAAATACTTAAAGAAAATGGACTTCTATTTTATGAAGAATAGCTGAAGGATTAAGGTGAAATTTGGAACCCGTAAACTTCCATTTTCATCTCAAGATTAGTGCTTCTCCTCCTTAGTTTGTTAATCTGGATGCTCAAATCTTATTACACATGATGTATGCTTGCCCACTTATATATCTACTAGTAACACTTAAGAAACAGACAAATATAGAAGAAAGTAAGGAAAGGGGAGAAGAAAAACTATCATTTATACTCTTAAGACATAACACTGGATATCTGATTCCTTTTTTTTTTTTTAAATTAATCTATAAAAATAATAGGTACGGGAGATATAACCAAGGAGAAAGGGAAGAGAAACGTGACCCTTTTGCATTTATAAGAACTTCAAACACTTTCTCCAGATCCACTAAATGACTCTCCTGCGGACAAGAGGAGCCGAAGCAATTGGAAAGTGCTTACTCTACTAGGATTACAAATATGGATCACTTATACTCTAAACTTAGTGCAGAAATGAAAGATAACACAGACATTCTCAAACAAGAAATGACTTATATCACAGATAAACTCTTATCTTACTCTAACATTATTCAAGAATTAAAGTCTGAACTTACTGCACTTAAAAAGGAAAATGATGAGCTTAAAACAAATATGCAATCTATGGGATCTAAAATAACACAATTAGAGGACTGATCAAGAAGTAAGAACATAAGAATACGAGGTATTCCGGACAAAATAACATATACATTTGGAGGAATACCTAAATGAGCTTTTATTAGCTTTCATTGAAAAAGATCGTCTGGGAATATCACCATTTGAAAGTTTCCTTAGAATATCCAAACCTAAGGATTTGGAGAATTAAGAGATCCCAAGAGATCTTGGGTAATTGTTAGCTTTCATAATTTCTACGTAAAAAAAAACCAATTTAAGAAAAAACAATTTAAGAAAAAAAATTCTTTACAAAAAGAAACATATAAAGATATAAAACTCCTCCCAGACCTCTCTCTCTAACATCGAGGATATTCAGAAGACAATTTAATGCCTGCACTAAAATCCTTCACAAAAAGAATATTAGATACAAATGCGCCTCCCCTTCCAAACTTATTGTCTTTTATTAGACGAAGACCTTAATATTTTCAGATCTCCCACAAGCGGAGCAATTTACATCTTCATTAATACTTAAAACCCCTATATAGGGTGAAGCAATCTGAGAGATCTGACAGGAACGAAGAAGACGTAGCAAGAACTCACTCTATTTATAAATATCGATGTTGAAAGTTAATAATGATAGTATTATATTTTTCCCCCTTCACATTCACTACTATTTATTTGAATAAATAATTTCACATATACATACAGTATATAAATATATGTTATATATCAACACGGGATTTACTTAAACATACCTTTAATCTTTAGCACTTTTTTTTTTCCCCTAAGACTCGTAGTCGGCACCTTCACATGATATAGCCGTATACTTGGATGAGGCAAAGAATACATGAACTGCTTTCATGTATAGGTTATGAGTGGATTCGATACGTGTATGAATGTAAACAGCAAAAAAAAAAAGTCCCATCATGTCTAGGTACCAGCATTTACTGGGTATGATAGGAGTGTGATTGCTTTTAGCAATCGCACTCCTATCATGCCAAGTCATATGGCTAATTTTTTTTGTCCAATTGTGGTGTGTTACCTAAATGTGTGTGTTATTAAAAATGTGAGTTTTTATTATTATTTTTAAAGGTGGGGGTAATTTTCGGTCCAAAACCGTGAATGTTTTGGGCCAGAATTTTCATTTTGAATAAATAGAATAAATAGAACTATTTCATTTTTAATTATCCTGAATTTGTAGTCACAAAACTTTCTAGGCCCAGAAATCAGTGAGGGGAATAGTAAAGGTTTTGTGTCATTTACTTTATTTTAATCTGCGTATTTTATTAAAGGTTATATTTTTCTGATGAAGTGGCCCACTGCAGAAAAAAGACACCCCTGCTCTATGGTTTCAAATGAAAGCCCTACTTTTTTCTGAATAAAAAGGATATATAATTCAATATCTGCAAACAGTCTCCAAATTTGCAGAGACAGTCCTGTTTTTTGGGGTGGGAAAAGGCCCGTCAAATCCCAGCATAAAAGTATTCCCTATGTACAATGCATTACACTGTGCACATTCAGCATTGGGTTTATGTTGTGTATTTGTGAGAGACAACCTGGGAGAGAAGGGGGTGGGGTTTAAAGTAGGTGGCGTCATGTACATAACCCCACCTACTTTAGGCTTCGCCCCTTTTATGTCCCGAGGTGTATTGACCAAACATTGTCAAGTATGTAATTTATGTGGGTACATCGAAAACAAAAAAAGGGAAATCTTGATTAAACTCAAATATGGTGGAAATGGCAAAAGAATGTTGGTACTAATAAGTCTTGGTAAGTAAAGAGTTACTGACAACTAGGCAATAACATGACAAAGGGTAGAGGGTGAGCAGAAGACAGCAGACTGAATATTGTAACAAAAAAAGAGTTAGAATTAAATAGGGGCGGGAACAAACGGGGTGGAATATTATTATTATTAATATTCTAATATGTTTACTAATCATAACAGTTTTGCACCGCTTAATAGAACATTCCCACAATTACCCATACCTTACATTTCTAAGAATGCTGATTGAACAGTAGATGCTAAAAAAGTTTAGGTAACTGCCATGTCAGTGGTAATCATGGTGCTTGGATTTAGGTGTAAAGTACTACATTTGGTGCATTCGTCACTTGAAAATGAGATATTTTATTCCAAGACAATGAAAGGTCTGTATGGTGGATATATCAGCTCATTGCTTCTTCAATAATTTGCATATGTGAAAATATCTCAGTGTTGCAAGAGTTTAAGTTCAATCTGGAGGCTTTCAAACACAGATCTGTTTGTCAAAGCTGCCGTCACCATGTCCTGGGCTGTCTTTCTCATCATTCTCACCTCTTATTCCTCATGTATGATATTAAAAAAACCTGAACACACAGCTGGTATTAGGAATCCTCCAGTATTATATCGCCTGACAATATTTTATTCTCTTTTTCAGGTTCTGTGGCTCAATTTACAGTAACTCAGGAAGCTAAAGCGTCTGTGCCAGTTGGTTCAGTGGTCAGTCTGTCCTGCAGTCGGAGTGGAGGCGCAGTCACTGGGGATAACTGGCCAGCCTGGATTAAACAGACACCTGGGGATAAACCCATGCTTGTTGTTGGCAGTAGCAGCACCAGCAATCAGAACAGCAGACCCTCCTGGACCTCAGACCGATTCACTGGATCCATTTCTGGGGGATCAGCCGTTCTCTCCATTAGCAGAGTGCAGGCTGAGGATGCTGCAGATTATTACTGTGCTTTATGGGGAAATAACCAGCGCACAGTGTTATAAACTAATGCAGAACTAAAGCTTTAACTCTAACTTCCCTTTTTATGTCATTTATGACCTGTTCTTATGTTCCTTTTTACTCCTGTGCATTGTGTATTTTACACCAAACCACAATTGCAGACAAAACTGAGTTTAAAAAAACAGCACTGGTGGGATGAAGTGAACTTATGTGGTTAATGGGGTGTTTAGGATTAATTTAGGGTTAGTTGTGATTAATGGGGTGTTTAGGGTTAATTTAGGGTCGGTTGTGGTTAATGGGGTGTTTAGGTTTAATTTAGGGGCAGTTGTGGTTGATAGGGTTTAAGGTTAATTTAGGGGCAGTTGTGGTTGATAGGTTGTTGGGTTAATTTAGGGCAGTTGTTTTGATGGGGTTTTAGGGTTAATTATGGGGGCAGTTGTGGTTGATGGGGTGTTTAGGGTTAATTTAGGGACAGGGACAGTTGTGGTTCATGAGGTATTTAAGGTTAATTTAATGCTGAGGACTGAGGGCTAATTAAATGAATTTAATAAAGTTAACTTAAGGTGCAGTTAGAGATAAAGGGGGGCAAACTAAGGGAAATCTAAATCCTGGGGGCTGTGAAGATTAATCCTGTATTTATTTATAAAAGTATTGTGTATGTGTGCTATGAACGGGTCTGTGAATCTATCAGGGCACTATGAGATATCTGGGGGTATAAGGCATATCTGGGGAGGAGGGATTGACATATCTGGGGGTATAAGCATACTGGGGTATAAGGCATATCAGGGGGCACAGTGGCATACCGGGGGTATAAGGCATATAGGTATATAAGGCATATGTGGGGAGGGCAGTGTGGCATGTCTGAGAGGCAGTGTGGCATATCAGAGGGCACAGTGGCACAGGAGGACAGAGTGGCATATCAGGGGGTATAAGGCATATGTTAGGAGGGCGGAGTGGCATATCTGGGAGGACGTATGGCAAACCTGGGCTCATGTGCATAACTGGGGGGGCAGGTTGGGAAATAAAAACAAAAAATGCATTTGATCAAAGTTTTTTTTTATTCTGCCGTTTCTTTTTAACATCCTCTTTGTTTATTAAATTATTTTAAGTAAATGAAAAATTTACATCCATTTTTTTATCCGATTAATCGATATGAAAGCTACTGCTGCCCAAATGGGTGATGCTCCACTGGGACTACTGCTACTGCTGCTGGGAATTTCTATTTCCAAATCTTGCATGCCCCTTTTGTGCTGCATCTCATGCAGCCTATCGACAAGCATGTCTCTCTAACTTTTAAAATTATTTTTAAGGGCCAATTTATCCTTAACTCTTGGGTCACACAGGGTGGCCAGCATGTACTTTGGGGTATCCACGATGACTTGCATGCAACCTTTCAGCTTCGCAATCCCTACTGATCAACTTCCTTTTGTAATCTTTCCCCTGGAAAGACCTAATTGTGTTCCAGCAAGCCATGCATGTGTTGTTCAAGATAAGTAAGCTAGGCGATGACCTAGCCCAAAGTGTCCTCTGTCACATCCTGAAATGGCTTCAGGACCGCCACCACCTCCCTTATTAATGCTCATTCCCCTCTGACCACTGGACTGGACATCTTAATGCTCTGCTCAGAGGAAATGGAGTGAATCGCTTGCTGCTGCTCTAGGATCCACTCCTTCATGTCCAGGGTGGAGTTCCAATGGGTGACTACATCCCGATGTAGGTAGGTAGGCCTGCCTTCTTCTCCTGCTCCTCCCTCAGCTGTTTACTCCACTTTCAACCTTCCTTTTATCCATGAGCCTCTGCCTAAACTGGGTACAGTGGTCCTGTCAGTGAAAAAGGTATGCTGAGCACTAGTGGCGTTCCATATGTTGGAGGTGAAGTGGACGGTTTATCCAGCTGCCTTGGACAGCTTGGCCTTCAACAATGACACACAAGACTGGTAAAGGGAGGGCACTTAAATTCTGCTGAAGGTGATGCAACAGGGGAGGCAGTAGTGAGGAGAGAGACTCTAGCAGCTGCCTGAAAGGCTCCTCCTCAATCAAGGGGAAGGAAGCACCCCCAACAGTGATAGGCTGATCAAGCAGTCGTGTCACCTTATGTGACTGCTCCTTTGACATACCCCTGAAATGTTCTAGGGTAGCATGGTGCAGTGAATGTCTGTGCCCTACCTGTCTCTGGGAATCATTTACACTCCTCAGAAAGGCTAAAGCCTCACCACACTGTCAGGATTGGGTTTGGAGTATAAGAGCAGAGATGCTACATCTTGCTAGACACCATTGCCAGGTGGTCCACAGAGGTAGACAAGTAGGACACCGATGTAGGAATGGCAGCACGAAAGTGCAAAGGATAATCCAAAAGCGAGGTCAAGAAAAGTCAGTTCAGGCAGCAATCAGGAAGAAACGGTAATCCAAGCAAGGGTCAGGAACTAGACAAACGGGTAGGCCTACAGGGAAGCCAAAGGTCCAATTTAGGGTCTTTAGCAAAGCAAGCAAAGAACTGGAATCTTGAGTCCCAGAACACACAGAAACCAAAGCTCTGGAACACTGGAGCAAAGTGGTAATAGTCTGATGGGTTTTTATAGTACTGCAAGTATCCACTCCTCCCCTGTGCTGGACAAGCCCCTCACTGGATTGGTTAGCAGAGGTGCTTCCACAGCACCTGGCTCACTGTTTCTCAGAAGGGCAAACTTTGACAGACTAAGGTCAACCATGGAATGTATAGACTGGGATGGAATGTTCTCTGGGAATACCTTTAAGCACGCATTGCAAAGTTACACATCCAAATATATACCTATGGTAAACAAATACAAAAGAAGCAAATCAAAACCAATGTGGCTTTACCTGGAAAGTAAAACAGGAAATAAGGAATAAACAATTGGCATTTGAGCATTATAAAAGCGAGGGGTCAGTAGTAGCATTTATGGCATACAAAGATGCCAACAAAGCCTGCAAAAAGGCAATTAAAATGGCTAAACTGGAAAATGAGAAACTTATTGCCAGGGAAATTAAAACCAATCCCAAGAATTTTTTTAAGTATGCAAATGGGAAAAAGTTAAAGGTAGAGAATGTTGGTCCTTTATTATCTGAAACTGAAAATTTGGTTAGTGAGGACAGAGAGAAAGAAAGAACCAATGAAGAACCAATGACGGGGCCCCTGCTAATTTTAAGGAACCGTTGCAGCAAACATTGGCTGACACAAGAAAAAGTGCCCAAGAAATGAAATACTTTTAGGTAGACAAGGCCACTGGACGGATGGTATACATCCAAGGGTACTGAAGGAGCTAAGCCTCATTCTGGCCCAACCATTATTACTAATCTTTAGGGATTCTTTCAGCTCAGGAATAGTTCCATTAGATTGGCGAAGGCAGATGTTGTGCCCATATTTAAAAAGGGATCAAAATCTCAACCTGGCAATTACAGGCCAGTAAGCTTAACATCGGTAGCGGGGAAATTATTTGAAGGGTTGCTAAAGGTATACATTCAAGATCATATCTTGATCCATAATCCAATTAGTAGAAGTCAACATGGATTTCAGAAAGACCGGTCTTGTCAAACCAACCTATTAGCATTTTATGAAGAGGTTAGTAAAAATATAGACCTGGGTATTGCTGCAGATGTGATTTATCTGGACTTTGCTAAGGCATTTGATACGGTTCCACATAAAAGGCTACTCTACAAATTAACCGAAATAGGCTTGGGGCAAATGTCTGTATTTGGATCGGAAATTGGCTAAAAGATAGAATGCAGAGGGTTGTTGTGAATGGATGTTCCTCAGCCTGTACGCAGGTATTAAGTGGAGTGCCTCAGGGGGCTGTCCTCTGTCCTCTTCTTTTTAATTTATTTATAAATGATCTCCCAAGCTGCATTGCGAGCCATGTCACATATTTTGCTGATGACACAAAAATAGGCAGGGTAATTCAGACTAATCTTGATGTTTCTTCTTTGCAGGAAGATTTAGACAGAGTTGGGGACTGGGCGTACACGTGGCAGATGAGTTTCAATATAGAGAAATGCAAAGTTATGCATTATGGTAAAAATAATAAAAATGCAACCTATTCTTTAATTGGAATATCCTTGGGGAAACTTACCAATGAGAAGAATTTAGGAATAACGGTTAACAGTGCGCAATGCCAGCAAGCAGCTGCAAGGGCCAATAAGGTTTTGGCATACATAAAAAGAGGTCTTGATTCAAGGGAGGAGGATATCATCTTGCCTCTTTACAGGTCATTGGTAAGACCTCACCTTGAATATGCGGTACAATTCTGGGCACCGGTCCTTAAAAAGGACATTATGGAATTAGAAAAAGTGCAAAGGAGGGCTACAAAATTAACAAGGGGATTGGGAGATACCAGTTATGAAGACAGACTAAAAAAGTTAAAATTATATACACTGGAAAAACGGCGTCTCAGAGGGGATATGATAACATTATATAAATACATGCAGGGCCAATATAAAGAGCTCTTCAGTGACCTGTTCATTAACAGAAATATACAAAGAACAAGAGGTCACCCTCTGAGACTGGAAGAGCGCAGATTTCATAGACGGCAAAGGAAGGGATTCTTCACAGTGAGGACAATTAAGGTATGGAATTGACTTCCAAGGGAGGTAGTGTTATCCAATACATTAGATACCTTCAAAAGGGGCCTCGATATTTTCTTAGAAAGGCACGATATACAGGGATACAAATAGAATAATATTAATATTTTAGAGCTTCTTGATCCAAGGAGAAATCTGATTGCCTCTTGGGGTCAGGAAGGAATTTTTTCCCCTGATGGCAGAATTCGAGGTAGCTTAATTGGGGGTTTTTTGCCTTCTTTTGGATCAAGAATAGGAAGGTTAGGTAGAAGGGTTGAACGTGATGGACTTAGGTCTTTTTTTCCACCTTATGAACTGTGTAAATATGTAACTGGGTATTCGTTATTCAACACATTTATTTCCACAGTTTATTTTCCTTCAGTGCTCCATCAGATCTCCTGATGCAATCACACTCCTATCATGCCCAGGTTCTAGCATGTACTGGTTGCCTGGGCATGATAGCAGTGTGATTGCTGTTAGCCTTTATATCCCCAACCAAGTCTGCTCCTCTAGTGGCACCCGGGGCCGACCCCCCCCCCACTAGATACACTACTGCCCTGGATTCAAAGAGTCCAAGGAATAATTCAATTTAGTTATTCCATAGTACACACTTTCACTTAGTTTGACTTCATTTTAAATTCATGTTTCAATCTACAATTAATTGTCTATTAAGTTAAAGAATTATCTGCAGGTGCATAATTGTAGAAAATATGTTAACATGGTTCCGACTTTGCATATAAGTGTGTGACTTAATGATTAACTTTGACCATCTGTTGACCTCATTTCCAGGTTTTTTCCATTTAATTTTCTAGTTTGGTGTCGCTTCGTAAATTGATCCAGTTTGTTCCTTGTATGCTTAATGGTACTAGACTCAGCTAGTTCCTGTGACTGGTTCTGTCTGCTGATTTTGCCTGTTTCAGTCCTGTCTGCTCTATGACTTCAACCTAGTCTGATTCCCTTGACCGTGTGTGTGTCTCCTGATTTGGCTTCTGCAATTATCTCTGCTCAATGTAATCAGTTTATTTTTGCAACCTTAATTTCATCTCCTGATTCACCTCCTGTCGATGATATCCTGGAGTTCCTATTTTCTACTCTGCTAAAGCCAACTTCAACAAACAGATGCGCAATCTGGCAATGAGCGTAATGTAGGAAGTATTTATTTTCATAGGATGTTGACTAGACACCTGACTATGCAAAACTGGGAGGAGGTTAGGTAATTGTCAAGGCTTTAAGGTCAAATCTGTCAGAACTGGGCAAAGTTAGCAGGTGAGATTAACAGACCAGGAGAGATGGAGGACTGACACCACCAAGGTAAATGGCTGTAAGCCATTTAAAGCCTATATATACCTGTATGTTGATATATATATATATATACACACACACACACACACATATATATATTATATATATATATATATATATATACACATGAGAAAGATGGCTTTTGACAAGAGAGATAACAGAACATAGGCTGAGCTTCTAACTTTAGAAAATACAGAGGCTGCTGCTAAAAGTGTCAGCAAAAGGTAAAGCAAGAGTTTTTTGTTTTTGTGTTTCACCTTCTAAGAAGTCTAGTATTACGTATAGAGACTATTTTAAAACACATTTTCTGGGTATGCTTGGTATCAAATCATCCTCACAATTACTGGAATGAAAAGGGAAGTGTCTTCAGTCTGCTGACTATGTGTCACTGTTTTTAATGATTAGTTTAAAATTCTCACTTCCATCTCAAAATTCCATAACTGCGTGAGTGATCTAGCCCTCAAGGAGCTAAGCAAACAAAAGTAAAACAAAAGTGATCTAAACAAACACATTAACAATATACGCAAAATGAAATGTCCTTTTTGCAACACATTTAGAACACACAAAAACATAACGTTGCATTCCACTTCTGGGCTAACAGGAGACAGTTGTTTCTTTAATCCAAATACTAATCTTTGAATATTATTGCCCTTCCATGGCTACTGTATGCAATGCAACAGTGTTATTATAGCCAATCTGTTTCCTCTGCTTTTAAAACCTGCAAGTTATTTCTGGAAATAAAAACCTAGAATGCGTTACTCTGAACATGTGTGGAATTTTCAGCCATTAACGCAGTGAGCCAGCGTAGCTCTGGCACTTTACTCAAAACCAATACAGTCTATGTACAAACATATCACACAGTCTCTGACAACACTCACTTAAAAGCAGTAATACTGCACAATTTTGGTAGCTTTGTTTTGCATGGAGAATAAGAACAATAGATGCCAAGAAAATCCTGTATACAATTACATTGAAGGCATATTACAGTATTACACATTTTTCCACTTTTCTATTTCTATAAAAACTCATACCGAGTCAAGTGAAGAAGAAAATATCCCTATGTATAAATGCTACAGCAATGATAAATGCCTAACTGCACTTACAGCCTACTGGGGTTAGAGCAGTCGACTTATCCTAAGGGGTAATGTAAGGTATTATAACTAAAACACTCGGCATTTGGGGTGGAGTTGGAGGTTGCAACCTTGAAAGTGGAAGAGGACATTGTTGCCTCACCATTCATGTGTGCCCCTCACATTGCAGTGTCTGGGGTGGCACTCGCTTTTGCCCCATGGAAGTTATGGCCCACGTTGAATACTGTTGCATCCCCCCTTTTTGTCCTCGAGGCGTTCTAGATACACACCAGGATCCTCATTAGTTAGAGGCAGAGCTCAGCTTGTGTATGGTATTCCAGGTATTCCAATATGGCAATACCAATTTTGGTGTTTCGGGAAGTATGTATTGCACATGTTGTGATATCAGCAAGCAGGCATTACTTTTTGCAGGCCTTTGTGTTCCTGTGGGAATTTTCACATAAAGTAATACAATCTTCCACACAATTCTATTGACCAGGGTACAAACATTTGACTATTTGCTTTTTGCCCACCACTAGTCACCAAACTATAAACACGTGACTAAAATTTGCTGTCAGTGAATATGGAATTTTGTTGGTAAGATTGCACAATTGATGAGGCAATCTGAGCAAATTATGAAATGCAGTTATTTTTCCTTGTGTTCCTATGGGTACACATGTACATTTTCTACTAATACCCTATAGACAAAATAAATATGATTTACTATTACAAAATGTAGCTTTATTTTAAATTTATGAGTAATTCTTGGTATTGTTATTAATATGAAAAGTAAAAAATATATCCCCTAATCTTTAAAACATAACTTTTATACATAGAAATTTTAAACTCTTTACTAACACCATTCATCAGACCAAGACACATTCTCCAATTGCTCCATGGTCCAGTTCTTATGCTCACATGCCCATTGTAAGCGCTTTTGGCAGTGGGCTTTTCTATCAGAACCAACTTAAACTTTTTCAGCAATTTGATCTACAGTGTTCTTGTCTGTTGGATTTGACCACACAGGCCAACCTTCGCCCCCCACATGCATCAATGAGCCTTGGCCGGCCATGACCCTGTCACCGGTTTACCGATTTTCCTTCCTTGGACCACTTTTTATAGGTACTGACCACTCCAGACTTGGAACACCCCACAAGTTTTATAGATGCTCTGACCCAGTTGTCAGTAATGTACTGTACAGAGATAGGACTACTGTATATGCCAACTATCCATTGAATCGGGGAGTGTCTAGGAGGGTGTAAAATCAGTACCTATGAGTTCAGTATGTTTATGGCGGGAAATAAGGCAGAAATACCACATGTTATCAGAAACAAGATCAAATACATAAACCATATACCGTGTGCCGTCTGCTACCACATATCCACATGGTATATCAAACAAGATTAAATACATAAACCATAGTATGGCACCATAAGAAGTGGTTTTCTTTGAAAAGCTTGTATTGACTTATTAGGATAACCATCAAATCTCAATTTATTCTATAATATTTAATTATCATTAATTCTATAATCGCAGAGATACTTTCCTGCAGTGTTTAGATGGGTGAGCAACCTGACAAAAAAACCTAATCTTAATCCAGCTGAACAAGTAAGCACAATAATTAGTTGAACAAAATGTATTAAAACAATGTGGAAGTGCTCACTGTTTTTGCTACATATTTATATATGACGGCAATGTTAAAGTGAAAAAAACACAAAGCTAATTGCTTAATGAAAAGGAAGTTTCCTCAATACTTGCACAGTGCAGACGTGACCATAAAAAAGGTAGAATGAGGTCATAGGAAAGTTTCCTACTCTATATTGTGTAATGCATTTCTCATATACCAATGTCAGGTGTCATCAAATACAGAAGTTTGACTTTTAAATTAGCATCAATATGAAATTATCTTTCATAAAATAAACATATATATATTTGTATATACATTGTGGGGGGGAAATTTTGCCCCTCCTGATTTCTTTAACATACGACAAAGATAACCCAGTGAACAAAAAATGCAGCATTTAAATGATTATATGATTTGTAGAAGGAAACAAGCTATCCAACCCTACCAGGCCCTATGTGAAAAAGTAATTTTTAGTTACTAAATCAACCAATTAACAAAATGTAATTGATAATCGCATTCAGTTCAACTAGACACACCAAACCATGATTACTGCCAGTCTTGCTGGATCTAAACTTCAAATAAATAGCACCTCCCTTGCAAAGTGAAGTGGGCTAAAAGGTCTGAAAAAGCAGCACATGATGCCTTGATCTAAAAAAATCAATTACAGATGAGAAACAAAGTCATCAGTCTGAAAAGGCTTACAAAACCATTTCTAAGGCTAGGAGATTCCAGGGGACCAAAGTGAGAGTGATTATCTATTGTGACAGTGTAAACCCCAGGGAGATGCTTATTTTGGCATTTGGGTACAGGTGCTATCCAGAATGTAAATACGGGTCCCTGGGGTGGAGCAACTGGAGAGCAGGGTGGGCCAATGCTGCGTTCCCCCATTCTGTGGAAAATCCATGCCAGCTTTTCCAGGAGGCTAGAAGTCTGCAGGATCCAGTCCGGGATTTCTATGAGGCCGGCATCAGGCACAGATGCTGGGCATTAAGAACCCCTGGAGCCCGATAATCAGAGAGACTGTAGGGGGAAGACGAAGTTCCCTATGCTCCCAGGGCAAGAAGAGGCCCTGAACAAGAAGACCATCCCTGAGCCAATTGAGGCAATACCTGCCTGCCTTTGTGTGCTGTCTGGGGGAGGTTTTCCAGAGCCTGGCGTAGCTGGGTCTGGCTGGGAGGTTGAGGTAGTGGTGATTAGGCTGGTCAGTCATAGTTTAGTTAGAGAGGGCTCCAATTGGGAGCTAGGTTTTCTTTTTATGATTTGGTTTTTGGGGTTTGAGCAGTTAAAATAAAGTGCTATTTTGTTACAAGCTGGTGTTCCCGACTCTGATTGCCCTAGAGGACTGTGCTTAGGACCCCTAAATGTGACATGTATGGCCCTCATGCTACAGGGTTTGTCACACTATAAATGGAGAAAACTTGGAATATTGATAAACCTTCCCAGGAGTGGCCAGCTTACCAAGATTACTCCAAGAGCACATTGATGACTCATTCAGTAGGTCACAAAAGACTAACTAACCCAGACTAACATGTAAAGATCTCACATGCCTCAGTTAAGGTCACTGTTTATGATTCCACAATAAGAAAGAGGCTGCACAAAAATGGCATCCATGGGAGAGTTGTGAAAAACACTGCTGATTAAAAAGAACACAAAAGCTTGTCTCACATTTGCAAAAAAAAGCCCCCATCTCAATGGCACCCAAGTCTTTTGGAGTAATATTCTGTGGACTAATGAGTCAAAAGTGGACCTTTTTATAAGATATGGGTCCTGATACAGCTGATGTAAATTCCACAATGAGAACATAATAGCAACTCTCAAACACGGTGGTAGTAGTGCGATGGTCTGGGACTGCTTTGCTGCTTCAGGACCTGGATGACTTGCCATAATTAATGGAACCATGAATTCTGATCTTTTCCAGAAAATCCTGATGGAGAATGTCTGATTGGTATGTAAATCAGTTGGATTATGCAGCAGGACAATAATCCGAAGAAAAACAAGAAAGACCACTCTTGAATGGCTCAAACAAAATGATGGTTTTGGAGTGGTCTAGTCAAAATCCTTAACCGGTTCCTTACCCTCTCGACGTCCTCAAAAGGTGTGCCAAGATTACATTTAGAATGTACTCATCACCTGTAGGCGTGGTAAACAGGCCATATAAAAATGAAACTTAAAGAAAGAAATGTAAAAGAAAGTGTGAAAAGGCAGAGACATCTATGTGTTTTAATTTACACTAGTATACATTTGCCTCTATTTACTAAACTGCAAATTCTTGCAAGTTGGTTAAAAAAGGGGGGCTTGCAACAGAAGACCAACTTGCAAATTCAATAAAGCTAACTCGCAAATGCACTTGCCCACATGCTAGAGAGGCAAGGGTATGAAAGCGTAGACTACTTTATTTATTAACCTTCACACAGGTGTGAGTTGCAACTTACTATCAGGGAATTGTGAGATTACTACTATACAACAAATAAATTAAATGGGGATACCAAGGACCCCCAATAACCAATGGGGGCAGATGATGCCCCCCCTCTTCCCTCACCCTATGTGCAATGTGGCAAGGAAATAATTAAATAGACCTGGGGGTATATTGCCCAATATACCCACACCAAGACCCACCCCCTGCTCAGGGCAATGATGTGGGGTTAAATATAACTAAAAATACACACACCCCATGCAGTGCCACCTCCTCACCCCACATCTTGTTTAACTCAATAGACCTAAACTTTTTAGTGAGCACCTCTAACAGAGAGACATACATAAAATTACATTATACACAAGATGTGTATAATCTTGTGTAGTGTTAAAAATCTAACTTTCTCCTTTTATTTTTGAAAACATGGAAACTACACAGTTGTGGACTGACCTAGTTCATTTGAAAATTGTGGTGATACACAAAATGCCTGCACTGTTTGGGATTGTGAAAAGTGATGACTGTACCGACTGTAAAATTTACCAATTATGAAACTAGAAGACTCAAATAAGGAACCTACAAGTTGGGAGGGTTTTGACCTTGCCAGAGTAGGTGCTTGCTATAAAGTGACTTCAATGTGACATAAACTAAACAGACAGAGGCTGGAACCCGGAAAGAGAATGCTTGCTAAGGTGATGTATATTGGATTAATTAACATATGTTTCTATTTTTGTTGTTCATCGTCACTGTATAGGAAGAGTATGTGACATAGGGTTATTGAGTTTTCATTTTTTAATCCTTTATATTAAAAACAATATTTGAATTCCCACCACCCAACCTGTACCTAAGGAGAGCTTCTATGGGGAACGCTCTACAGATCTACTTGGCTTCTACGTTTTGCTATAGATCTACTGGGCTAATAGCTGTTTGGATCCTCAAATCTGAATAACCTGAAAACTAAACCTTAAATAACAATTCTAATAACATATTTTAGGTTATACCCAAAATAAAGTTCATCACAATTTTGAATGTAACACATTAACCTAATTTTCTAGTTTAGTTTATATAATAAAAAAATGTTATTTCTGTTTTAGGAAGCATCAAGGTGCTTAATATCACTTGATAAATCTGATGACTGAATTAAAGAGCCTTATGTACTAATTTCCTATAACTTATTTCCCAGTTACTGCTATTCATACCAAAGAAACGTGTTTTGTAGTTTGTATAGTGATTAAAATTTAATTTTCCCAATTATTTTTCAGACCATAACAGGTAGTTTTGCAAGTGCGATCCATGGTCTGAGCAGTAGCAATCTTACGGAAACAGTGATCCAGAGAAGCAAGCGTATGATTCTGGATACATTGGGAGTTGGATTGATTGGCACCCAGACTGAAGTGTTCCAAAAAGCCTTGCAGTACAGCAAAGTGAGACACTTTCTGAAATGCGTCTTTTCTTAGTTTAATTACCATGCTGTTTCATTTAAATGCCTTTAATTACAAGAGGTTTATATAAATAGTACACTGAGAAATGTTTAAGCAGTAGTCTATACAATTACCTCTGCCAGTTTTAGTCAGGAATACATTTTTCTCACAAGCAAGTATTTTACTCAGTTGGTGCCATCACATATAAGATGCCATGACACCGGGCTCTGTTTAGTAAGCCAACATAATTTTTAGATGTCATGATGTCGTCTTAGCTATGGATTATGTGAGGCCCTCCTGCTTATTCTTGCACAAGTTGCTCACTAGGATTAGATCTTAATGCATAGTTTAGTTGGTGATGTGAAATGTTTGATCTCGCTGCAACTCACTAAAAAACCCCAGGGCCAACCATATAGACAAGCATGGTGCCTGTCAATGCTATGGAGCTTGTAGGTGGTGCCACCTCCATCTTAAAATACGGGCACCAGATTCATATTTGTACTAGGGGGGCCCCAATAAACCACAAATGTGGGAGGAGGGAAAATCAATTGATATTTACAAAAAAGCCAAATAATAAAGCAGGCTTCATCATGCTGTCCTCTTTTTGGGATTGAGGTGCCATTTTAATTTCAGTCCGAGCTACAATAGAGCTTACACTATCAGTATATACAGGAAACTATTACTTTATTAATTACCCAATATTCCTCTATTGTACCACCCACCCCCATCAATTAGATCCATGGACTACATTCTCAAAGGACAAACTGAGACATACGTACACATTATGAACTATTCCACTAATAAAAATACTCTATACGATTTTATATTTAGCCTTTTCCACGTTTTAGTAGACAGCCTGGCACAAAGTTATACTAAAGAAAAATTACAACATACTGCCTCATTTCACTGATTGTCAAATGTATCTTCTTTAAAAGGTAATTATAAAAATGGTGCTGTGACTTTTGTTTGTCATTCTCTGTTCTGCAATGGCAATTGTTCCAAATATGAACATGGGATTCTTCTTTTTGTTATTCTTCCATGGATTAAATCACCACTTATTTTATTGATTTCAGATATACAGCACAGACATCTCCAGCACTGTGTGGGGCCGCTCAGATGTCCGCCTCCCTCCACTCTATGCCTCTTTTGTCAATGGAGTTGCTGTAAGAAACTTTTGCAATAGAAACCCTACACAATTACTGTGATCGATGTTAGACAGCCATTGACCATTTTGTTCAATATAAAAAAGAGTGTTGTAATAATACATAATTATATATGAGCTTTCTTCTCTGTGCATTTTAGGACAAAGCTGAGAACAGGTAAAAATTGGGTTGTTAACTGGTAAATAATTCTCAGTTTTAGTAGTGGATTGTGGTATTTAGTACAATCAGAGCCCAGCGGCCAACTAGGAGTAGATAAGAGGATTTACAGTTCATGTCGCATTCCCAATGCTGCTGCACACACAGCAAATCGTCCTTTCACTGCTGTATCCCCATCCTAACTTAGCATAAAGATAACCAATATCGTAACAACTTTCATTGTTAGAGATGGTTCTATGAATGTTCTGACTATTCCAGAAACTCTTGTACCTTTACACATGCTTATTTCCAATGGCAGAAGATATTTTGTCAGTGCTATGTGAGACCATGGGCACTGTGATCTGTTGTTGCCTTAAGTCAAATAGTTCTCTGTATTTTTGTTAAAATATTTTTACCACCAAGCCAGTTTGTTTATAAAATTGCACAGATGGCTCTTGATGAATAATGATAGGAAAATTATTTTAGAATACTGCTTTTGTTGATGGTTACAGTTTATTTTATTATCTTCTAGGTTCACTCAATGGATTTCGATGATACCTGGCATCCTGCAACACACCCGTCGGGAGCTGTACTACCCCCCTTGATAGCCCTATCGGACACCTTTCCACTCAGTCGGAAACTGTCAGGGCTGGACTTTCTATTAGCTTTCAATGTAGGAATTGAAATACAGGGAAGACTCATGCAGTTTTCTCGGGAAGCCAGCAATATTCCAAAAAGGTAACATTAGTGTAGCATTAGATTGTTGCTTGACCTTGTATTGTGCTTTTTTCTTAAGCACCCACGCATGACCACGTGTGCTTACCATAGTCCTGGCTTTCCAAAATGTTTACAATACTTACCAACTGCTCATGCGCCCAGTTTAATCACATATAAGCAGTTTTAATAATGGAAGCTGTTAAAATAATTAATGGCGACCTTGCTGAAGTTGTATATCCACAGTTTAAAATTGAATTCCTCTTCAATGTTTTGGTAGCCTAACATATGGCTAATATAAGACTATATATTCCAGGAATGCCATTAATCTGATTACAAAGCATGAATTTACTATAATTTTTTTTTTATATAGGTTTCACCCCCCTGCTGTGGTTGGTACCATGGGAAGTGCAGCAGCTATGTCCAAACTCCTTTGCCTGGAACTGTCCCAATGCAGGGACGCTTTGGCTATTGCAGCCTCATATTCCGGTGCTCCTTTGGCTAATGCAGCCACACAAACCAAACCATTACATATAGGCAATGCAGGCAGGCATGGGCTGGAAGCCGCATGCCTAGCATCTTTAGGACTTGAAGCGAATAAACAAATTCTTGATTTGGAGTCAGGATTTGGTGCTTTCTATAATGACTATGATCCACAAGCTCTACCAGAACTAAATTCATACACATGGCTACTGGAGAAGCAAGATGTTGCCTTCAAGCGCTTTCCTGCTCATCTTGGAATGCACTGGGTGGCAGATGCAGCATGTGCTATCTATAAACACATTGTTGAAGTAGATAGATTGCTGCCAATCAACAAGATAGAGAAAATTTTATTGAAATTTCCAGATGCTAAGTATGTGAACCGTCCCTTCCCTGCTTCGGAACATGAAGCTCGTCATTCTATCCAGTTCAATGCATGCACAGCTCTGCTTGATGGAGCAGTATCTGTGGAATCATTCAATGATCACAACATATCAAGGCCAAATCTCCAGGAACTTCTGGGAAAAATACAAGTTGAACATCCATCTGACAACAAACCCAGTTTTGAAAAAATGTATTGTGAGGTTAGTGTAATGCTTAATAACGGAGACACTTTTACAGAGAGATGCAACACATTCTATGGCCACTGGAGGAAGCCTTTAAGCAATGAAGACCTTGTGAAAAAATTTAAGAGCAACGCTTCCACAGTTCTGTCAAGCGATGGAGTGGAAGGCATTGTGGAGATTGTGGACAAACTGGAAGATGTAGCCGACTGTTCTGTATTAAATGCAATCCTTAAAAATAGGACTCCATCTACGGATGAGCGCAAACAAGTCATTCTTAATGATCATTAATTAAGTTATATCTGTGTAAAGCTGCCTTACCTCTACTAATGAATGTAACCAATATGTTTGTTGCCACAGATCCGGTAATACTTTTTAAATAGACCTATGAAAATTACCAAGACCCAGAGTCCAGGGGACCAAAAGTTGGTGGTCTGTGGCTATCCAATAAATAAACATAGCCAACCGCTACACTTCTTCATCCAGCCACCTACGTGTATTCAGCAAACTGTGTGGATGGCAGGTTGGAGGGGTTATGAGACATTGGACCACTTGGTCAAGATCGATACAGAGAGGACATGAAATTGTGCCACCTCTCAAAGTAATAACAGTTAGCCTTATTTGCCTTTTATGCTTTCTTTTTCATGATGTGACATCATAACCACTGTGACATTACAGACAAGACAGACACCCCCAGTTCCGGCAGAACCATGTGCTCAAACTTGCTTACACGGGCAGCCTGCGTTAAAACCCTGACAGGGGCCTCCTCTGGCATCAAGTGACGAGAGGCTATTTTTGCTCACTTTAATGCTTTTTTCTCTGTGCAGTTGTTGGTGGAAATCTAATTATAGGCGCCTTAATATGCGTTTTTGGTTGCAGGGGCGAGGAACCATGGTACATCCTGCATTTGTACCACACAGAAGACAATATAGTAACAGAGTGTAAGAGATTTTGCAGTCAAATTAACCTATACATTATTTTTTTTTACAAAAATAGAACTGATCAGATATTTTGTAAGATAGATTTTATATTTTCCATGTGTTTGGGCAAGGTAATTGACTACAATGTGTACAATTGGCCCTATGATTCCTCCTACATGCTTGAAAATAATGGTTAACAATATTAACTATTTTCATGATGTTTTTTGTATTTGTGTTTGGTGTGTTTACAATGATGATTTCCTAATTAAAAAAGGAGTTAATTTATGTATGTAAATAAAAGCTCTATAATCATTTGTGGCTGTCACCTTAACTTTTTTTACAGCCAGAATTTTCTTTTCCTCATTTCATGTAAGCAAAGATGTGCGAGCTGTGTGGCCGCACAGGGCGCCATGGCAGCAGGGGCGCCAAGCAGCCATCCCATCACCAAGGCCAGGGCCGTGCTAAGTCAGATGCACGGCACCCAGGCGGCAGGGAGCAGAGGTGAGAGAGGGGCGCCGAGCGGTCGCTCAATAATTTTTTTTTAGCAACCGCTCACCGCCCCTCTGTCTCCTGCGCTCCCTGCCAGCACCCGCCTCGGTGCTGCTTTGACTGCAGTAGTGGGAGTGCGAGGCCTCTGTCTTGGTTCCAGCGCTTCATGCTGAGCTCCAGAATATGACATCAAATCCCGGCGCTCATCAGTAAAGCTGCAGGAGAGCAGGGAGACAGAGGCCTCGCATTCCCACCACAGGACCTCAGCAAGGTAAGTGAACTACAAAGGGGAGGGGGCAAGGGGGTACATAGTGAGAAGGAGGAAAGAGGGTAGATAGTGAAAAGGGGGAGGGGGTCGATGGTGAGAATGGGGTGATGGGGTAGATAGTGAGAGGTGGGAGAGGGGGTACATAGTGAGAGAGGGGGTAGACAGTGAGAAGGGTGAGAAGTGGGAGAGGAGGGAATAGTGAGAAGTGGGAGAGGGGTTATATATTTAGAGGGGGCGGAGGTAGATAGTTAGAAAGGGGGAATAGATAGTGAGAAGGGGGTAGTAAGAATATTGAAATAAATAGAGTGAAAATGAGTGACAGAATGAATGAAGTAATGTGTGGATGGATTGTGGGAATGAGTAAGATAATTAATTAGTGTGTGGATGAGTTGCTTGAATGATTTGTGAGAATTCATTCATTAATATGTGTTAATTAGTTGTGTGCATGCGTGAGAGAATGTATATCTTTATAATGCACTTTACAGTTTACAGAATAATAAAAAGTGTAGTCGTATAGTAAATACTGTAGTCATACAGACATTTTGATCAATTAGAAAAGGAGGTCCCAGTCCTGTAGAAGTTACAGTCTAGTAGTAGTAGTGGGCAAATATACAGATGCAATCAGGGGAGGTAAGTAAAAATGTATTTAATTTTTCATGTTATATCAAAGTTTGTAAGTTACTATAATGTTACAGTAAATTGGTGTTCTTTTAGTTAGTGGTAGGGACCATGTATATGGAGTAGCAGTAAAGGCCTTTAATCGAGAATGAGCCATAGCTGCTTTAGCAGCAGAGGGATACCGGCTATTGATGGTGAGCAGAGGGTATGCAGTTGTATATAAACATATCAGTGATGAAATGCAGGACGGGTCAGAGCATCAGCTTTATTGTGGCGGTGAGTAGTGTTTTAGAGGAAAGAAAGTGTATTCTGGTGTCTTGGTTGAGAACTTGTAAAGTGATATATGTGATAAGAGAGCTAAAAAGTAGTCTAGGAAGCATTATAGTAGTCTAGAGAGAGACAACAATATGAGTACTTTAGTGATCTTTTGAAGAAAGAATTGTTAGATTTGAATTACTTTCTTAAGTTGTGCAGTAGAAGAAAGAGACTAATCAAGAATTAGCCCTAGGGAACATGCAGATGCCACAAGGTAAATAGTGTAGACATTTACAGAATGGTTAAAGTAAGGCACTGGAATGAATATCAGTGGAAAGATAGCTCAGTCCTTGACATTATGTTTTAAGCATTGGTGGACCATCAAAGAAGAGACAGCTGTAAGGCAGGCTATATTCTTCTGTTGGATTTTGGTTAAAGTTAATGTGAGGATAGGTAGATTTGAGTGTTATTAACATAGAGCTGGCACTTGAATCCAAATGATTTTAGAAATTGCCTTAGGTGGAGAATACAGAAGGAACAGCAGGGAAGGTTTATTGGAAATATGTGGAGAAGGGCTATTTCAGGCGTCATGTTAAACTTGGTATCAGCAAGTTTAGTTAATAATTCAAAGACCATGTCCCACATTTGGTTGACCACGGTGCATGACCACCATATGTGCATGTAATCCCCTTTTTCTATATTACATCTCCAACATAGATCTGATGCCCACAAAAAGATTGATCTTAACTTAGCCAGGGTCCAATACTAAGTAATTTTCTTGAATTAATATCGAATGTACAATGTTATGAGTCATAGTGTAAAGATTGGATGAGGAGTGAGCCAGACAAACAGGAACCAGGAGTAATAAAATAACCAAGGAGCGCATATACATGAGGAGAAAAAACAAAAACAACACTAATGGTGCAATATGTATATATAAATGAAAAATAAAAAAGGGTGTAAGGTCCACTCACAAACTTGTTGAATAAATCAGGCTCATCAGGATTCGATAATATCAGAATTTAATATCTTCAAAGTTCTATAAAAATAGACAAAAGGCCACAAATGGTGCAGAATCTCAAGCAAATCCGAGTAGAGGAAGGTCTGGATGCACTTACAGTTATTGCAGGCACAACTCTGTTACAAGTGTGCAAAAGCGCAAATGAAAACGAAATCCCAGCATCCACTGATATAAGGTCCTCTCTCGAAAATAGTATAGTCGGCTCTCTCAACGCGTTTCGCCAGTGCTATACTGGCTTCCTCAGGAGAAGAAATCAAATGTTGCGTGTATCTGTAAAAGGTGTAAGTCCGTGTGGCGATTAAATATAATTTCCGGGTTGCGGGCGTCCTACGTCATCGACGTAACCAATCCGGCTGTTCGTCTGCCTCCACGTCATTGGCGTCGCGTACGCGATTACATAGTCGCGTACAACGTTCTCCGGCTCCTGGTCCGCCCGCTCCTTCTTCGAATTAAGTATATGTCCACACGCTCATACTCGCATAAATTGATAAGAAGCCGTCAGTATGTTCAATACTAGTCCGTCAATACTAGTCACGAAAAAAATCGCGACAACATATGTTAAATACAGAAGATAAAAACGCTCTCTTATTGTTATTATTTACAAATATTCTTCAATAAAATCGATGGAACATAAGAAACATTAAATGGTTTGTCTTATCGATAAAAAATCTTTATTATAAAGGGGTTAAAAAATGAAGATATGTATCTTTATATAAAATAAATTATGTAAAAATATATTTATTATTTATTATATTATGTTTATTATTTATATAAAAAATATATATACAATAAATCAATTGTATCAAAAGAGATTGTTTTAAATATTGTTTTTAAAATCTTGTTTGTAAATGTATCAAATCTACAGCCATGATTTATGGAGAAGAATATTTTGAGGGGACAAAAAAATAGAGAGTATATTATTATAACTTCCATCAGAAAACAAGAACAAAAACATTATTATTGGATAAATTAATAAAATGCCTATTAAAGTGTATCATAACATTAAAGTGCCGATATTAAAGTGCTACAGTGTTAGCCATATGCCCTTAGTCAGGTAACATTTTGGATTAATATGCAATGCTTTTATTATATTATAAATCAATATATTATATCCTATCATATACCTATAAAAAGTGCAATAGATCACCTTAGTTATTTAAAGTGCATATAAAAGTGCGAAAGATGAAAAGGGAGTGTATCTCCTTAATTTTTTTTTATTTTTTTTTTATGTCATGAAAGCTAGGATGTCTAAGTCTGTATTTAGTCCCCCTTTCTTGTGGGTTTGAAATTTGAAGATCCACTCAGTCTCCCTACGTGCTAATATTTGTTGAAGATCGCCTCCTCTCCAATGAGGGGAGATGACATCAATTCCTATAATTTTAAATTGTGGTAAAGAGAAGGCTCTACATTGATTACAATGTTTTGGGACACTATGTTTGAAGTTTTGATTGCGTATACCACCCAGATGTTCTAAACCTCTCACTTTCAATTCCCTTGTGGTTCTACCGATATATTGAGTACCACATCCACATTCTAGCAGATATATCACATTTTTAGACTTACAATGGATAAAATGTTTTATAGTATATTCTTTCTTGGTATTTGTACACCTAAATGTGGTGGTTTTTTTACTTTGTTGGTGACATGTAGTGCAAAGTTTACACTTTCCACAGCGAAAGAAACCAGGATTTTTCTTAAAGAGAAAGTTGTCATCCCCTTTTGTCTCTTTTATTTCTGGCAAGACACTGGGCGCCAATATTGACTTCAGATTTTCAGATTTTTTATAAATGACACTAGACTTTAAAGGTAAGTGATCTTTTAAGATGTTATCTTGCTTTAAAATAGGCCAGCATTTCGCTATAGCTTTTTTAATGTCGTGCGCCTTGTCGTTATATTTAGTCAAAAAGGCGAAATCAAACTTTTTCACCAGTTTATCTTTTTTGTCTTGCAAAAAGAAATCTCTTTTTTTGTCCTTTACGGCTTTAAAGCTATCAAATAGTAGCTTATCAGGATATTTTCTTTCTCTGAACTTATTTACAAGTGTCTGGCTTTGAGTGGAAAAGTCCTCCTCTTCAGTACAATTTCTGCGTACGCGGGCAAATTGCCCTTTTGGTATGTTGTGTAACCACTGAGGGTGATGGCAACTGGAAAACTCAATATAACTGTTCCCATCAGTCGGTTTGAAGTACGTTTTTGATTGTATTTTGTTATCCTGTATATAAAGTGTGAGATCCAAAAAATTGATTTGCATTTTGTCGATGGAGGAAGTGAACTGTAGATTGTAGTTATTCGTATTCACAAAAAGCAGAAAGTCATTTAGCTCCCCCAACTATCCTTTCCAAATTATTAAGATGTCATCGATATAGCGCCGCCAGAGGACCAAATTTGCACCAAACGGATTGTGGGCCCAGATGGAGTTGGCCTCCCAATCCGCCACATATAGGTTGGCATAGCTTGGTGCAAATTTGGTCCCCATGGCGGTGCCACAGAGTTGTAAATAAAAAGACTGTTCAAACCAGAAAAAATTGTGTTTGAGAATAAAACTGATACAATTTATAATAAATTGACTTTGTAGGTCACTCATACTGATGTCATTTTTTAAAACCTTGTTTATGGTTTCTATTCCTAGATTATGGGGGATGACGGTATATAGTGACGATACATCGATCGTTACCCATAGATAGTCAGGTTGCCACTGGACCTCTTCCAATATATTGAGAATGTGTTTTGTGTCTTTGATGTAGGATGGAATCATACATACGTATTTTTGTAGAAAAGAGTTGACATATTGGGAGATATTACTAGTCAAAGAATTGATCCCACTGATGATGGGTCTTCCTGGTGGTGATGAAACATTTTTGTGTATTTTAGGTAAAAAGTAAAATACCGCAACCTTGGGTGTCTCCATTTTTAAAAAATTAAATTCATGTGTATTCAAGATCTTGTCATCTTTTCCTTTTTGTAACAATCTCATAATCTCTGCTTGAAAAGCTTTTGTGGGATTACCAGATAGTTTTAGATATGTAGTTTCGTCACCCAAGATGCGAAAAGCTTCTTTTAGGTAATAGGACCTATCCATGATGACTATCGCACCCCCTTTATCAGCAGGTTTTACGACTATCTGTCTTTTCTCCTTCAGTTTTTTTAAAGACTCTTGTTCTACTTTAGATGTATTAAATTTTCGTTTTTTATTTGCTTCAATTTTTTCAAATTCTTGGAGCAGCATGTCTGAAAACACTTGGATATGCTCACTTTTCTCATGTTCCGGATAGAATGTTGATTTTGGTCTAAATGGCGTGTGTATGAATGTATCTGGTATAATATTGTCATTATTCTCAAATTGCATCAGTTCTTTTTTTAGAAAAAAACGTTTTACAGTCAATTTCCTAAGGAATCTCTGAGTGTCTATAAATAAATTAAAACCGCTGGGACCCTTATTAGGTGCAAATTTAAGGCCTTTGGCCAATAGTGAAATTTCTGCTGGTTCTAACTTAGTTTGTGAAATATTTATAATATCTTTAGAGGACGTTTCTGTTGTTTCTAATCTGTATCCTTGTCCTCTATGTCCTCTCTTCCTCTTATTGTTTTTCGCTTTTTTTGGGGAAGAGTGAAGAAATGTGGAGAACCTGTTCTTGGTCTCCCACATAGGGGTGTGAGATGTTACATCCGTTGAAGGTGGTCCCTTTCTTTGGAACCGCTCCCTGTCTAAAAAAACTTGTTGGGAGTCGTTAATGTTCTCAGTGCGAGATGGTCTAAAGCCTCCAGAGTGGCTCTCTTTTCTTATTTTACTGTAATTTTCAAGGGGTTGTGAAAAAACAGTGTGTTGTCTATCTGGATTTAGAGGGAGTCTTTTCCCTCTAGACTGGTGAGAATGATTCCTCTCTTGACTCCTCGATGACATCCTATTGTTTCTGTATGTGCTCCTATTATTGTCTGTTTTCCAATGTATTCTCTCTCTATATGTATTTGTATCTTGTGTTTTTAAAGGGATTATATGTAATCCTCTTTTAAGGTCATCTTGATCCCTCTTAAGTTTTTTCTTTTTATTGTCTACGATAGATTCCTCTATCTTGGAAATCTTATCTTTAAGAATTTTATTCTTCTTTTCTATATCTGGTAAGTCGAAATTCTTTTGAATTTCTTCTTCTGTATGTCTAATATTCGTTTCAATCTCTTTTAGCTGGTGCTGTTGTAGCTCAATTAGACTCTTCATCAGATCTATTGAGCATTTTTTTAAAATATTGTTCCATTTTTCTGCATTATCCTGACCGAATTCCGGGTATTTTTGGACTCTTAGGCCCCTAGGGACTAAATTGTTTTTAACATAGTATTCCAAAAAGGTTACTTCCCACCACTTTTTAATTTCTTTCTCAGCTAGTCTCTCTAAATGGTTAAAGAGCTTAGTTGATGGGTGTGAATCATCATTGTTTGTAGTGAACAAAGTGTTGATTTTTAAAATTCTTTGTTCTCTAGTGCTTGTATATTGGCTATTGGAATAAGCCATAACCACACGTGCAACTGAATAAAGGAAGAAAAGAAAAGGATATATGCCAAAAAAACAAAGATCCAAGTTCCACGTGTAAAGTGAAAAGATATAAATAACAATAAATGAATAAATACTCCCCAAGATCGCGGCTTCCAAAAAACACTCTTCCTCAAGATGCTCAGCAATACAATAAGACAACCAAGGAGCGCATATACATGAGGAGAAAAACAAAAACAACACTAATAGTGCAATATGTATATAGATATGAAAAATAAAAAAGTTGTAAGATCCACTCACAAACTTGTTGAATGAATCAGGCTCATCAGGGTTCAATAATAGCAGAATTTAATATCTTCAAGGTTAGTTATTGCAGGCACAACTATATCACAGTGTGCAGAAGCGCGAAAAAAATGAAGTCCCAGCACCCACTATATAAGGTACTCTCTCGAAATAATGTCAGCTCTCTCAACGCATTTCGCCAGTGCTATACTGGCTTCCTCGGGAGAAAAAGATCAAATTTTGCATGTATTTCTGAAAGGTTTGAGTCCGCGTTGCGATTAAATACAATTTACCGGTTGCGGGCGTCCTGCGTCATCGACGCATCCAATCCGGCTGTTCGTCTGCCTTCACGTCATTGGCGTTGTGTACGCAATTACATAGTCGCGTACAACGTTCTCCGGCAAAACAAAATAAAGCAGAGTGATTTTGGACCTGACCCAGAGTGTGTCGTGTGTCTTATTTTTCTCTCCGTGCACGTACATTTATATTCATATAATTTGGAGCAGTTCAACAATTGAAGAAAGGCTTTATTGGAAAGCATCCAAAACACAGGATGTGGAAGCTACCAGCAATACAGTGTTTGGATGAAAACATGAAGCTATCTACACCTCACACCTTACTTTTTTTTAAAAAACTTTTTTTGTTTCTAATTCACCAAAACTGCTTTAAATTATACTTTCAGCAGCCCATAGAACAACCAACATGAAAGTAATGTTGTGGGACTGGGATATGAAGCTACAACAATACAGTATATGGATGAAAACATGAAGCTATTTACACTTAGGACAACCAACATAAAAGTAATGTTGTGGGATGCAGGATGTGGAAGCTACAAGGAATACAGTGTATGGATGAAAACATGAAGCTATCTACAACTAGGACCTTACTTTTTTGCAAAAAAAACTTTTTTTGTTTCTAGTTCACCAAAACTGCTTAAAATCATACCTTCAGCAGCCCATACAACAACCAACATGAAAGTAATGTGGGATGCAGGATGTGGAAGCTACAAGCAATACAGTGTATGGATGAAAACATGAAGCTATCTACACCTAGGACCTTACTTTTTTGCAAAAAAACTTTTTTTCTTTCTAATTCACCAAAACTGCTTTAAATCATGCCGTCAGCAGCCCATACACCAACCAACATGAAAGTAATGTCGTGGGATGCAGTATGTGGAAGCTACAGGCAATACAGTATATGGATGAATCATGAAGCTATCTACACCTTGGACCTTACATTTTTGCAAAAAAACTTTTTTGTTTTCTAATTCACCAAAACTGCTTTGAATTATACCTTCAGCATCCCATACACCAACCAACATGAAAGTAATGTTGTGGGATGCAGTTTGTGGAAGCTAGAAGCAATACAGTATATGGATGAAAACTTGAAGCTATCTACACCTAGGACCTTACTTTTTTGCAAAAAACTTTTTTTGGTTCTAGTTCAGTAAAACTGCTTAAAATCATACCTCCAGCACCCCAAATAACAACCAACACGAAAGTAATGTTGTGGGATGCAGGATGTGGAAGCTACAGGCAATACAGTATTTGGATGAATCATGAAGCTATCTACACCTTGGACCTTACATTTTTGCAAAAAAAACTTTTTTTGTTTTCTATTTCACCAAAACTGCTTTAAATCATACCGTCAACAGCCTATACAACAACCAACATTAAAGTAATGTTGTGGGATGCAGTATGTGTAAGCTACAAGCAATACAGTGTTTGGATGAAAACATGAAGCTATCTACACCTAGGACCTTACTTTTTTGCAAAAAAACTTTTTTGTTTTTTAATTCACCAAAACTGCTTTAAATTATACCTTCAGCAGCCCATACAACATCCAACATGAAAGTAATGTTGTGGGATGCAGGGCATGGAAGCTACAAGCAATACATTATATGGATGAAAACATGAAGCTATCTCCACCCAGGACCTTACTTTTTTGCAAAAAAACTTTTTTTTGTTTCTAATTCACCAAAACTGCTTTAAATCATGCCGTCAGCAGCCAATACACCAACCAACATGAAAGTAATGTCGTGGGATGCAGTATGTGGAAGCTACAGGCAATACAGTATATGGATGAAACATGAAGCTATCTACACATAGGAAGTTACTTTTTGCAAAAAACAACTTTTTTTGTTTTCTAATTCACCAAAACTGCTTTAGATAATACCTTCAGCAACCCATACAACAACAAACATGAAAGTAATGTTGTGGGATGCAGGATGTGGAAGCTACAAGCAATACAGTGTTTGGATGAAAACATGAAGCTATCTACACATAGGAAGTTACTTTTTGCAAAAAACTTTTTTTGTTTCTAATTCACCAAAACTGCTTTAAA
>VKOC01047362.1:0-58438 GCA_009364415.1 Spea multiplicata
CTGAAATTTATAGATTGTATTACCGTTCATAGTCCAACCATTATAATATTTTAAATTTTATCATTAATCCGTTTCATTTATATTGTCTTATAGCCAATATATATGAATTTGTGTAATTGTCCGTAAAATTATAAGGGAGAAGAAAATTCTCAATCGTACCCATGTATTATAGATATCTTAATTTGGCGTTTATTAGTTTCGTTTATATATCCTATGATTTAATTTAAATAATTGTTCTTAAAGTTATAAGGATACAACCCCAACTATAAGCAGCTATTATAAATATCTTCATTCTAACCTTTATTTATTTCATTTATATACCCCTGTGACTGATATATAGAATCATGCGGTTATATAAAGAAAAAAAATTAGTCTTAAATATATATTGTAAGTATCTTCATTTTATCATTTGTTCATTTAAATTATATATCTTTATGACCAGTGTAGTTTTTAAAGGGTTACCCTTAAAAATTGTAAGAGTACACCCACACAATCAGTTATTTTATAAATCTTAATTTAACAATGGTTTATTTAATTGAACTCTCTCTATATTCAGTATATACTTATATCTTAAATTATAGGGAGAGAGAGAAAAAAATAAAAATATATATATATATGTATATCATACTCGAGTATAACAAGTGTCTTATTATAACCATTTGTTCATTTCTTTTATATCTCTTGTGAGATTGTGGATATTGAATAATTACCGTTAAAATTATAAAGTTACCACTCAAGTCGTTCTTACCCCTATCACCATTATGTAATTATTGTGATTATCAATCGGATTGTGAAAGAGAGGGGGGGAAAAAAATTATTATCCTTAGTGTTAAACAAAAACAAAAAAAAACAAAAAACAAAAAAAATAACCAGATATTATCCCAGTAGTGCCATATTTAGTATTTGTTCATTGCCTTTATATAGCCTATATAGATGGGGGGGGGGGGAATCAAACTCAAGTGTAATCGGTGTCTTGTTTTACCTTTAGTTCATTTGTTGTATATCTCTTGTGAGATTGTGAATCGTTATTGCCCCTATTACTAATATGTGAATACAGGTGATTCATGTGATTATCATTAAGATTGTGTAAGAGAGGAAAAGAAAAAAAGTGAAATTATCCTTAACTCGAATGTAATAAGTATCTTATTTAACTATTTGTTCATTTGTTTTATTCTCTTGTGAATTTGTGAATATTGAATAGTTACCGTTAAATTTAAAGATAGGCCCAGATCGTTATTACCCCTATCCCTAATATGTAAATACATGTGATTCATATGATTATCCATAGGATTGTGTAAGAAAAAAAGAGGAAAAAAAAGTGAAATTATTCTTAGTGTTAAACAACACACAAATCCTCTTAGTAGTGTGTAGCAGAAGACATTATCCCAATATGACCATAAATTAAATATATTAAAAAAAAAGTCCATTCACTAAACTTATAAATTTTTCTTCTTGATCCAATTTTTCAGATCAATCGTAGAGGTAAATATTTCAAGTTCATTGTTCCAAAATCCTTTTCTAGAAAAACCCCAAATATATTTTTTTCTCTAAGATATCTTAGCTCTTGTTGGAATGATCTTTTCCAATTTCTCCAATTTCTCGTTGGGGAGGAGAGGTCAGGATAAATTTGGATATTCTTGAATCGGGGATCTTTCATGATATTATTTCTTCCTGCTCTTATTATTTCTTACTTCAAATAAAAAGATGAGAATGTAGCTATAACGTCTCTAGGGATTTCATCAGCAATTGTTTTTGCCTTTCTCAGACGATGGCACTGTTCTATTTGATTCCCTATAAGGATATCTTTTATTTGCATATCCTGAATCATTTCCAAAAGAAATGTTTGCATTTTTTCATTTGAATATGACTCTGGAATATTTCTGAAGCGTAGGTTGCTTCTACGTGAACGATCCTCAAGGTCTGAAATATTATTTTGTAGTTCTTCGTGGGTTTTTTCTCGATTATTAACCCTTTCCGCAGTTATTGTCTGTTGATTTTCCAGATTCGCAAATTTAGTTTCTATTCCTGTTAGTTTCTTTGTCAATGTAGCAATATCTATTTTAAGATCTTCAAAACTGTTGTGAATTTCTGACTTTATATTTTTCATTAGGTCATCCAACGAGTTTCTTAGCATATCAGGAGGACCGTGACTCCTCCGTTGAGGAAAATGAATCTGCATGCGAATAGTCCAAGACCTCTTTAATTTGTTTAGGAGAAAAAAGTATATATATATTATATTATTATATATATATATACTTTTGTTTCTCCTAAACAAATTAAAGAGGTCTATATATATATAGACCTCTTTAATAATGCAAAACTCTTATCTGTTTCTCAATGTTTCCAGTCCATCTCCTTAACCAGGAAAGAAAAAGCACATTTAAGCCTCTTTTCTCTTCTCTGACCACTCTCCTTTTTCTCCCCCTCCTCAAACGACTGTTACACAAGCTCTTTTCCTTTCTCTTTTGTCTTTTCTTCTTTATTTTCTGCTCCCCTTCCTAAATGCGTTCACTCCAGTGGCACTTAATGCCGGGCACCGCGATATTCAGTTCGGGCACCCACCGGCTTGAGCGTTCATACCTCCGGCTCAGTCCTCACTCGGTCAGGGGGAAACCGCCAAATAAGCGCCGCTCGGCCCAGCTCTCAACGCCGAGTCCTCTCAGCGCTCCCCGCCATGCGAGACCCCCTTGTCTCCACCTCCTAGAGCGTCAGTGTCATTTCGTCAACGCACGCTCTGCCGTCCTCAGATGAGGTTGATGCAATTGGCTTTTAAGGAATCCCCTACAGTGTCTGTTTTATAGGATTATTAATATTTAAATGTAAAGTGACTAATTTTGTGTCTAGTGAGGCTTCACATGGGGCAATGGTAATTAGGTGAGATAGCAAAAAAGGAAGCTAGAGAAACACACAGCTAAGTTTCCACTGTGTGAGGTATGAGATACCAAAGTATTTCAACCATTTATTTGCTAAGGGATATAACCTTTTTAGCAAGGCAACATGCTTCATGCTCCTTTGAAATGAATACACATTATATGCCTTTTGGATTTTTGATAAATAAATTCTGCATGATTCAGGGCAGTTCATTAAACAGAATAAAATAAAATGCTTTTTATATATGATGATAGTTTAAACTAAGATCTCCAAGTTAAGGCACTGTGGGATCAAATTTGTGTACTAGGTTCAGAACTCAAATGAAGTCTATGCAGTAACATAATTCAGGGAAATATAACTTCAGAGAGACACAAAAGTAACTTGTACTGATTAAATATGGTTAGTTTCTAAAATAAAATACATTTATATCACTTTTACTTTATATCACACTCCCCTGTGTTACTTATGAAATTACATTAAAAAAATCTAACCAACTAAATATACATTATATATAGTTGTGTACCATTTGCACCTACTACTCCAAAATAGTTGTGTTATTGTTCCTGCAAAATGTATGTATATATAAAAAAAATCATGTGAGATGGGAGCATTTTTCCATGAATATTTCTCTTTTTGTAAATCTTCCACCTGACAGTAATGTATTTGTTGTGGCAGCTATTGAATGGATCAAGTAGGATAGGGGTCGACAAATTTGCTTTGGATCTAGGAGTCATGTTATTTGCCATACACTAACATATATAATCACACTCTAACACCATACAGTAAAAGATGCACACTTACATCTTATACTCACAAACACCTTACAGTAACATATGCTAACATTCTATGCTCATGTACACACATGCTACCAATACACACGCTCCAACACTAATACACACGCTCCAACACTATTGGCCGACATACACTCACGCTAATGCCATACTGTAATAAACACCACCATACACACTAGAACCACTAATACACATTTGCACACATATACACTGGCTAACACTATACATACCTAAAATTACACACTAATGCCATGGGGACACACACTGACTCCAACACTGTACAATACAATACAGTAGACATACTCATTCTGGTACTATACATTTACATATACACACTGATACTACAGTATACACAGCAAAACAATCACAGATTATACATCCAATGCATATACACATGGACTCTGATACTACAGTATACACATACATACACCAACTGAAATACTATACATTCACACACATACGCACTGGCTCTGAAACTAAAGTATACACACACACTGACTCCAGCACTATAAATATACATACCAAATCTGACACTACAGCATACACACATCTCATTACTACTCCACCTCCCTGTCTCACCTTTATGGAAACCAGGCACGCAGTTGTCTGTTATACCATAGTGAATCCGGCACCCTGTGCTTTTCTGTGGGGATGGGCGAATGCCGCGCATTACATGACTCCAGTGGGAGCCTCACGGCAACCACTACACCATGCCCCACAAGAATGCATAGGGTGTGGATTCATGGTGGCAGCCCTGCAAAACCCCGGGTTTGTCGACCCCTAAAGCAAGAGAAGAACACTATCTTCAGGACAGAAAATTGATACTAAAATTATTCAGCAGACAATGCACCTACAAGTTCAAGGAATGTTGACCCCAGTCTCATCTTTCCTAACGACTGCAGTGTTCATATGCAGATATACTTTTGAAAATACAACTTAATTCCACTGCAGGACAAATAATGATGTAATTAGAAGGTTGATGGTGTACCAATGCAAAGGAAGAGCAGTGGTTGCTACTTGATCAATTCCAAGCCGTTGATTTTGTGAAAGCATGAACGCAGCATCACAGCACAGAAATGCTTGACAATATAATCAATGCCAGCCTTGAAACTTCTCCTGTAATGATTTTTAATCCTAGATTAGTAATTTAATATATTAATATTTCTCACCTCAAATCTTTGTGAATTCACTTTCTTGCCTCTTTTGTTCCATGTAACACGTGGTTTAGGGTCACCTGTTGCTTGGCACACAAAAGAAGCCACACCCCCCGAAACACCAATTTCATCTGTTGGCTTTTTGATGAATTCTGGAAGACCTATCAAAAGAAAATACATTCTCATTTCAGCCATAAAACATGGAAAGGTCATTGTGGATTTAACCATGTAATCAATTTCAGCAGGACAGTCAACATTTTAGTAGTCCAAACTTTTTAAACACATTTCTTTCCTCACACCTATCCAACTTACTAAACCATGCACACATACAAAAGTCGAACAATCAAGCAATATGTGTTCTTCAGTGTATGATGCTGTATACACACTTTCACATTAGGATTAATGATTTGACCTTCAGGAGTAATAAACATCCCCCACTTTATAAGGCTCCAAAAGAGATGGCTAGTGTCAGCCCTATGATGTGCTATGTAAAACAGAAGGGATATACAAATGCAGGAGTTGTGTGAAAAAAACTAAGTACACCCTTACTGCTTCCATACGCATTAAGATGCTAAATAGCAGACAGGTGCTGCTATTTAAATGCGCTTGATTACCTGATCAGCAGCAAGTGTGACCACCTCTATAAAAGCCAAAGTTTTAGCAGTTTGGTCTGGTCTAGAGCATTCAGGTGTGTGTGTCAACACAATGCCAAGGAGGAAATACCACAGCAATGCTCTTAGAGAAGCAATTGTTGCTGCCCATCAGTCTGGAAAGGGTTCTAAGGCCATTTCCATTCAAGACAGTTGCCAATCCTCCTAGGAGTGGATGTCCCAGGAAATTCAATCCAAGGTCAGATCGTGCAATGTTTACAGAAACTGCAAAAAAAACCGAAGTGTTACATCTCACACTCTGTAGTAGGGCTACCAGATGTCCCGGATGCAGTTCTGGATTAATGTAGTGGCTGCTGGAGCAGCAGTTCCAGACCCCTACCTTAAAATAGGCCCAGTCAGTGGCCGATGCGGCTGCATGACCACCAGGGCTGTCTTTAATGCGGTGCAAAAGCCCACAGCAACCACGATCGCATGGGGTCACTGTGATCACTTTGAGAGATCTGCAGTTAAGGTAAGGTGGGTGGAGGAGGGTGTATGAACGAGTATGCGTGATTGAGGGAACGAATGAGTATCTGAATGAGGGAATGTGTATCTGTGAATAAGTGAATGAATATCTGAAAATGAGTGTATGAATGAGTTAACTGTGAATGAGTAAATTAAAGAATATGTGCATGATAGCATTAGGGCTGCAACAACTAATCATTAAAATCGATAATCGATTTTATTGAATATAAGAGCAAATGCTCAGAAAAATACCCTTCGTCTTATAATCCGACCTCAAATAGAGGTCAGATAATACCACAGAGCTGCAGGAGACCAGGATCCTCCTCTCTGACAGCCCCCTATATACCACTGTGCCATTGATATGCCTCCCCCCAGACTTACCCCCCCCCCTGTTCTCCAGACTCCTTGGTGTCTAGTAGGGGCAGCCAGTAAGCGTCTGCGCGATGCACGTAGACAACCTCTGATTCTGGCCAGCACTTTCGCTGGAGCTTCTATGACTCTGGTGACACCGGTGCTCAATCATAGAAGCCCAGTGGAAGTGCTGGCAGTAGCGGAGGATGTCTGCGTGCATCGCACAGACGCCCACCGGCTGCCAGAGAGAATGAACCGGGTCCCTTGCAGCGTATATCCGCCTTCGCTGTGCTGGCCGGTACTTCAGCGATGCGGGGGCTCTGGATCTTAGTGTTATTATATAACCTTTGTTTGAGGTCAGATTATAAAAACGAGGGGTATTTTTCAGAGCATTTGATTTGAAAAACCCCTCGTCTTATCAATCGATTCAACTAATCAATAATGAAATTGGTTGGCAACGATTTCATTATCGATGTTATCGATTAGTTGTTATATTTATCTTATGGATAAAATAACATATATATATATTATACAATCACTTCTTAAACATATACCAAACACACTGCATATATAGTTTGAAGAAAACATTCTTATAAAATAGTTTTTTACCATTTGCCAATAAAAAAATGTCCCCGGGTTCGGTTTTAAAAATATGGTCACCTTACATTACAGGCCTCGGTTAGCAAGCTAAATGTTAACGGTTATGACAGTACAATTAGAAAAAGATGACAGCACGGCTTAGGTTTGCAAAATTGCATCCACAATTGAACCATAAGACTTCTGGAACAATGGACAGATGAGAGCAAAGTAGGGATGTTTGGCCATAATGCACAGAAAACAAAGCACAAACACCTCATACCAACTGTCAAGCACAGTGGTAGAGGTGTAATGATTTGGGTTCGTTTTGCAGCCACAGGACCTGAGAACCTTGCAGTTATTGAGTTGTCCAGGAACTCCTCCTGTATACCAAAGTATCTGTCAGACAGGTAAAGCTAGGCCAAAATTGGGTTATGCAACAGGACAATGATCCCAAGCACACCAGCAAATTTACAACAGAACGGCTAAAAAAGAAAAGAATCAAGGTGTTGAAATGGCCCAGTCAAAGTCTAGACCTCAACCCGATTGAAATGCTGTGGCAGAGATGTGAGAGACTGATAAAGTTATACAGAAAACTATTAGTTCAAGTTATTGCTGCTAAAGCTATTGAATCATGGTGGAAGGGTACATTTTGGCTTTATTTTTGTTGAATAATTATTGACACCGTGGAATATGCCATGTGTTGTTTTCCATCTAATTTTTAGGCCTGCTAAGGAACAGATGATTGCTATTATGCCCTGATATGTAAAGCCATATAAATATATATTCAAAGCGGGGCAGAGCTATAGAGAAGTGCTGTTTGTTCTGTACCTTGTAAAGTTGTTATGGTTACCATTATGCTATTTATGCTGAAGCAATACTGCAAAATTTAAAATACCCTGTACCATCCCCAGCAATAAGTCCCAAACCTAACATGTAGCTTATGCAACTTTCAATTATTTAATGATGCAGAATATTATATGTGTTATAGCAGATAGGCAAAGTTTACTCTTGTGATACACCACAAACAGTTGTAGCTAGCAAATTTCAATAAAATCGATCTAGAGACATGGTTAGATACATCATGATTACAGGCCATTCAGTGATATACCTTTGGTATCAAGTTCCTGGTTTTCTATATTAGGATTTCACTAGTTCCTAAGAAAATGTAGATGCCAAAATCAGCATGTCTAACATCCATGTCAACTGTCCATCCTTGAACTATATGTTTTACCATACTCATAATAATTTACTACATTACTACAAATGTAATAAACAGTAGTTCCAAAAGGAATGTGCATCAATAATTTAGGTTGAGCTTTATGTTACTGTATAGTGTATTACACATAATTAACAACACTTATTTGATTCCATAAATACACACTGGTCTGGTGCTAGGCAACCAATTAATACAAACTTATTCAGGTCCCTCGTGACTACTGATTACTGACATCACTATAACATCCCTGGACAAAACCTACTGAAATGGGTAGAGGGATAAAAAGGGTAAGCAGAAGTGAGAATGCGAAGCAGAAAAATCCAGATCTACTACCTCAAAACTCCCCCATCACAACTGACACATCAACTGATTCATCAACTCATTACCTACAATCCTCAATATATGCCAATCTATACATGGTGACGTTATCTGCACATTGGTCTTAAAACTTTGTTAGGGATTTCTAATCAAAGAGTATCCAGCATGCCCACAGATCAAAGCCTACAAAATATACACACACACACACACGGAGCTTAACCCTTTGCTTGCCAGGGGCCTGGACAGGAAACTCATGCCCTTGGCATGACATGTGTGATGGACTTTTCCTAGTCCCTCTCCTGCAATACTTACACTAGTGTGGCTGGTCCATCCCTAACAGTGGCACTTTTACCTATTGGCTATACATATATAGCAAGCAACAACAGACAAATCCCAGTGACAGGGAACAAACAACTTCAACGTTATAATATACCCCAACGATACTCTAAAGAACCGTATTTACTCAAATATTTAGCACAAAAACTGATTACCACTTCCCCAGCTTCTGAGCAAAAGCCATAATTAGGAGTCCAGTTGATATTTTACTGATGTGTCCTATGTTTAAATTTAAAACATTTTGTATTGTAAAAATATGAATCTACTTCATTCTGTCACTATACATCTAGTATTTGTATTGTGTAGGTAGTTGTGCTGGTAATAAAATGTACAATAATTAAATGGCCGCCTAAATGAAAGACTACGTATGTAGTATGTATGTATATGTGGTAATAGGTTATTTACATTAAGGTAAACATGGTTATTTTAAAAGACAAGTTTTTCCAAATCTACATACAGTCAGAAAATGAAATGACTGCATTTATTTTAAAGACTATGTAACAGCTGTTTAAGGTTACTTTACTCCAGGGTGTATGGCAAGCAGCCCTGCCATACTTTAGATTGCTTTGAAGCGGTTTCTATTCTACTTACAAGAATTGTAACTGCCTTTTCACAATAAATATACAAAAGAAAGGGTGAATCACTACCAGTAATCCTTTTTACTTCTAATCGGTTTAAATATATTGTTATATATCGGTGTTTTTAGTATGTTTTGTGGTTAACATTTTTTTTAGCTATACATTAACATTCTTTTTAGCTATATATTAACATTTTATGGCCCTTTATATACTTTATTCTGGTTCAATGTTTGCATACAGAGACTTGGGTTACCTAGTTATTCATATAATGTTCATTTAAGTAATGATATGATATTTAATTGCAGCGAATAACAAAAGAAGTAGGAAAAAAGGCCATAAAATATTAAAAATACTAACAAATGCAATCTGTGTAACTTTCAACATGATAAATATATGTATTGTTGGGCTCTTACCCTGCAGCACCAATATTTTCCTCTTTCAACTTTTCTCCAGTTGCCTATGGATTAATTTGCTTGCACTTACTCTGATTAAAAAGTTTACATTCCAGATGGAATGACATCACTGCAGAGAGACTAAATCAATCGGGCACTCAGGCAAGGTGACCCTGCAGCATGTCCTCTGCTGAAAGCACACCATAACAATGCCAGGATGCTATGAAGGACATGTAGTATTGTCTCTAGAGGTCTGTGATAGCACCAGGATGGATTTGATTTAAATCAAGTCAATTTAAATCACTAGTCAGTAATTTAAATCATGATTTAAACACTCATTCTTGCTGGTAGTTATAACCTTTAATATTTGCAACCCGATTAAAAATGTATATTTAGAATAACCTGTCAGATTAGTAAAACACCTATATCAGAACTGATTTTAGTTTTATAAAAATCAGGATTAAATCAAAACAATACGATTTATATTTAAAATAATCCACTTTAATCCACCCTGCTTGGCACAAAACTAGGTATTACTTAGGGTCAATGAGTAGTGAATAACTCATTTTATGAGTCCTAAGAAGAAGAAGAAAAGCGTAATCCAAGATGTGGACATTATGTATGATATCTGCAACAAATAAAGTATACACTGATCAGCCAATTAACTGATCAGCTGTGGAGCTTTGCAGCCCCTTCAGAGTAATCTTTGGTCATGAGTTTAGGTGGCCCCCTCTTGGCAGATGTGTTATGGTGTCATATTCTTTCCATATTCTGTCACTACTGTCACTAAACATGAGACTATGGGAAGCTATTTAGTGACAAAGATGCCTATAGGAAATTGGGGACAGAGTTTGCCTTTGCCCCCAGTCTCCCATAGCTATCTTTGTCCATTCCTCCCACTGCCAAGCATGCCCACAGTTACTCCAATTTACCTGACCGCAGACCCTGATGTGCACTCTGTTGGATTCCCGCTGTCAAACATCTGTGTGATACAGACAACCCTGCTGCTGCTGCTGCCGGCGGCTCCATCCACCCTCCTCACTGAACGGGGCTGGCACCGCCCACAAAGGTCATTGAGCAGCACTGGTGCCGCCCACGAAAGTTATTGAGCTGCACCGCTTGACTCACTTCTGTTTCAAATCGACAGGGGTGGCATTTTAAGAAGACGTCCCAGTTGATCCAAAAATAGAAATAGAGTCAGCAAGCCATCATGACTCAGTTACCTTCGTGGGCGGTGACAGCCACGTTCAGTGAGGGGGTGGGTGGAGCCACCGGCAGCAGCGGGGTAGTCTGCATCGGACGTCCGCTGCTGCCAGAAAGGAGGATCCAAGTCCCCTTCAGCGCCACAGGGGCTCTGGACACAATTTTAGGTTTAGCTCACAAACACCCTGTAATAAAGGTTTCAGTAAATATTTACTAGTGGAAAACCCATGCAGCATTAAATATAAATATTGTATAAACGCTGTAACAAAATGGAACTTTGTGAAGCCTTACGCATGGCATGAGATAACTTACCTCCAGCTGCGCTACCAACAAGAAGCAGGACTTGAGAAATCACAGACACAAGCGACACCATTCTGTGGCTGCACATGATCCTTCAAGTTCTGACGCCAGGGTTCCGTGCAGCTAGAATCCTGGGTCTAATCTGGCAGCAACACCTAAAGCAGAAGCAAATAGACATATTTTTTAGATCCAACAAAAGCATGTTTTTTTTGTTTTTATACAAATTAATACTTTTTGAACATCGCAAAACTTTTGGAATTTCAAAAATTAGGCAGAAAAATAAAAGTTGTTTCTATTGAAGAGCTCATCCGTGTGAATAGTTACATACTGCCCTCCAGCCACAAACAGCTGCATATACGATTTACTATGCTTCATCTCATAATTGGCATGCGTCTTCCCAAACATATTCAATTACTCTGCATTGTAAATTACGACAAATTAAAGTGTTTCCTTAACGTTTGCCTGAGAATATGCAACATCTAAATACGTCAGTCCAATGGTACCAAGGTCTTTGGTCAAGGTCAATGTCTTTGGCTTTCATATTTTCCTCTGATTCTCAAATCAATCCAAATTGAATTACAAAACTATGTCAGAGAGCTGTGGCAATGGTGACTATCCTACCATGTCAATCTACAATAACCAATTTGGGGTGGTGGGAAACCTCCTAGAGCTGTACTCTATCGGTAAGTACTATTAGGTATGGGTAACAAAATCTCAAAATTTATCAGAATATAACCTTTTTTGGAAACTGACCTGTCATTAAATTCTTTACAACAGTAGCGGAAATATTCATACTAGTACATGAAAGCAATGGTAGTAATAGTAGTAGTTGCACTCAGAAAGGAATTTAAATATTTATGACGCAGTAGGATGTCTGCAACAATGCACACGTTCTAAACAAGCTCTCTTGAACTATGATAGAAATACAAGGAACACTAGACAATTTGTTTTATTTCGAGGTAGTGATACACAATAATTGATCCATTCTGGTAGAAGGGTCATAACAGTAATCAAGCATTAGGGTTTCAACCAGACATCTTTGTATTCACCTACGCCATTACACACATACTTATAAACATCCTCTAAGCATTCATACTTACTAAACAGATATTGTTAATATTGTAAGACCAAAGCCAGAATCAGAAATACATTGAAATATAGACTCTACTATGATTAAATAAATACTGCTGTGTGTAAAGATGACTAAAATGTTTATTTTTAGATAAATTAATTCTATTAGGAAAATAAACTATATTTGTAATGGTAACAGAAAACATTCAGTTTAGGGTTGCAACTAACGATTATTTTCATAATCGATTAGTTGGCCTATTATTTTTTCGATTAATCGGATAAAAAAATAATTAATTTAATAAAGTAATGTAGGATGTAAAAAACAAACAGCAGAATAAAAAACTTATGCATGTTTTTATTTCCCAACCTGCCCCCGCAGTTATGCACCTTTGAGCCTAGGCTTGCCACACTGCCTCCCAGATATGCCACATAACCCCAGACATGCCACACTGTCCTCCCCACATATGCCTTATATACCTTATATGCCTTATACCCCCAGATATGTCACTCCATCTTCCCCAGGTATGCCGTACACCCCCCTGATATGCTATAGTGCACTCATATATTTGCAGACTTGTTCACAGACAATACTTTTATAAATACAGTATTGGCCCGAATATAGGCGGCACTTTTTCCCCCCACTTTAAGTTTTTAAAGTGGGGGTGCGGCCTATATTCGGTCTAGCGCCAGGCAGGCAGCAGGGTTAGGATACAGATCCCGCGCAGCGGTGCAGGGGACCTGTATCCTACGGTCTGATACGCTCAGACAGCCTCCCCTGCCGGCACTTTCCACGGGGGAAGTACCGGCACGAGAGGATGTCTAAGCGCATCGCGCAGGCGCTCACCGGCCGCGGCGATGCGGGTAAACAACCTCCGCTGCCGGCATGTCTGCACGATGCATTTTACATCCCCCCGACTTACCAGAGCAGACTCCCGGGTGTCTTGCGGGGCTGGCGGAAGACATTTACGCAATACGCGTATACAACTTCCGGTGCCGGGACTTCCGCTAAGTGCCGGCACCGGGAGTTGTATACGTGATTTGCATAGATGTCACCCTCTGGCCCCGCAAGACACCCGGGAGTCTGCTCTGGTAAGTCGGAGGGGGAGGGAAAGAGTGGCAGCATATCTCGGTGGGGCGGGGACGACAGAGTGGCAGCATATATCGGGGGGGGAGGACAGAGTGGCAGCATATATCGGGAGGGAGTAAGAGTGGCAGCATATCTCGGGGGGAAGGTGGCAGCATATCTCGAGGGGGGAACAGAGTGGAAGCATATCTCGGGGTGGGGGGGACAGAGTGACAGCATATCCATTAAAAAAAACTTTTTCTTTAAAAAAAGCACCAAACTTTTAGGGTGCGGCTATATCGGGTGCGGCCTATATCGAGCCAATACGGTAAATACAGGGTTAATCTTCAGTGCCCCTCAGTTTGCCCCCCCTTTACCTCTAACTGCACCTTAAGTTAACTTTCTTTAATTAAATTAACCCTTAGTCCTCAGCATTAAATTAACCCTGAAGAGAAAACCCCATCAACCACAACTGCCCCTAAATGAACCCTGAATACCCCATCAACCACAACTGCGCCTAATTAAAGTGACACTGCCTCTTTCTTAATCCCTGTCCCTCCCTAAAGTCACTGCTGACTGGCCCCGCCCCTTTCTCCCTGTCCCTCCTTGCAGCCAATCGGCAGTGACTGCAGGGAGGGACTGTAAGTAGGAGCTGCTGCTGTGAGTCACACTTAAACGGATTACAAAACGAGGGGTATTTTTGAGAGCAAAAAATCCTCATTTTATAATCGATAAAAATCGATTTAACTAATAGATAATGAAATTTGTTGGCAGAGATCAGAGTTCGCGTAGACAACTTCTGCTGCAGCCGGATGGAGGTGTGGCTAGCAGCAGGTTTTTATCTGCGTCCATCGCTCAGATCTTCCTCGACTGTCAGAGATCCCCGCGCCGGTGCCGGTGTATTAAATTGTATTAGGAGTTCAAAGATGTCACAAATATGGCATGGGCATAGGATAACCAAATAATGAAATTAATCGATAATCGATTATAAAAATCGGTGTCGACGATTTTCATAATCGATTAGTTGAATCGATTTTTATCAATTTATAAAATGAGTTTTTTCAGAGCAAATGCTCTGAAAAACTCCCCTCCTTCTATAATCCGACCTCAAATAGAGATCGGATTATAACACTAGAATCCAGATCCCCCGCAAAGCTGCAGGAGACCTGGATCCTCTCTGCCACCCGGTGAGGGTCTGTGCAAAACGCGTCGATATCCTCCGCTTCACCCCTCCGCTTCCGCTGGGGCTTCTATTACTGAACCCGGCATCACGTGACCTTCCGGTGCGGCTTCCATCATGGAAGCCCCAACGGAAGCGGAGGGGAGAAGCAGCTGTCTGTGCGCATCGCATAGACCCCTACCGGCTGCCAGAGGAGATCCAGGTCCCGTGCAGCGCTGCAGGGGATTTGGATTTTAGTGCATATATTTTTATACCTATTTTAGCTATGTCAGTTTTTCTTATATCGGGGGGCATAAGACTTATCAGGGGCACAGTGGCATAAAGGGGCTATAAGGCATATCAGGGGGCACAGTGGCATAAAGGGGCTATAAGGGTTATCAGGGGGGGCAGTGGCATAAAAAGGCTATAAGGCATATCAGGGGGCACAGTGGCATCTCAGTGACATATAGGGGTAAAAGACATCAGGGCGCATGGTGGCATATTAAGGGTAAAATGCATATCGGGGGCATGGTGGCATATCAAGGGTAAAGGGCATATAGGGGGCTATAAGGCATATCAGGGGGCACAGTGGCATACTCAGTGGCATATATGGGGCTATAAGGCATATCAGGGGGCAGCAGTGGCATAAAGGGGTATAAGGCATATTAGGGGACAGAGTGGCATATCAGTGGCATATAGGGGGCTATAAGGCATGTCAGGAGGGGTATAAGGCATATAAGGGGACAGAGTGGCATATAGGAGGTATAAGGGGGCACAGTGGCATCTCTGACATATAGGAGGGTATAAGTCATATATAGGGTCGGAGTAGCACATAGGGGGTATAAGGCATTTCTGGGACAGAGAGGTAAGCTGGGGGTGAGATGTGCATAACTGGGCAAAAATAGTTTACATGAATATTTACTAGTAAAGCTTTTTTTGGTATTTTTGGGGTTCTTGTTAAAATATAGCTTTAATTATTATGTCAGTAAAATAAGAAAGCAAATTGTAAAATAAGAAAGCAAAATGTGAAAAGGTGATGTGTTTAGAACATTTAATTTTTGAGTTGAACTGAATAGTACCTGTCTCCCAATTAACAACAGGATTGTGAGATCTTAACCATCCCCTGGTTAAGATCTCACAATCCTGTTGTTAATTGGGAGACGGGTACTGTTCGTTTCAACTCAAAAATTAAATGTTCTAAACACGGTATTACATGGAAGACAGGAGATGAGACCGCATCAAAAACAATGTCTTCAGTATGATTGGGGTTGATATGCATACATAACGGTACTGTCTCTTTAGTCTTGACGGAACTGATTATGCAGTGCCGATTCATTCCATGTAGTCTCCATGGATATTCGCCTGAATTCTGCGATATATTCTTCTATGGTTCTTTTCCCTTGTTTCAGAGCCCTTAGTGTGCTAGTAGCGGCGGTAGTTCTGAAAGGGTCTTAATAGAGGGAATCCATGGCTTGTCAGAAAGAGGCCCATGTCTCTAGTACTGCGCTATTGCTATGTAGCAGGTGATGAGTGCTAAGTATGACTGGTGAAATATTTTTAGAATTTTTTCTTTAGATAATATTTCTATTGTCTTACTGTATTTGCTCAAATATAAGACATCTTATATTCGAGGTAGTCTTATAATCCGACATCAAATAGAGGTCTGACTATAAAACTAAGATCCAGATGCCCCGCAGTGCTGCAGGGGACCTGGATCATCCTCTCTGGCAGCCGGTGTACTTCTGCTACCCAGCCAGAGGGTGCCAGCCCCTCTCCTGCTTTGAATTTTAGCCCAAATATTTGACACAAAAGACCTCTTAGATGCCCAAAATGTACCACAAAAGGGAAACAAAGTTTTACATTAAGCCTATATTTCCCAAATGGTTTGAGTACCAGAAAGAATGCAGGAAATATTCCTCACAGTCTGCCAAGGGTACATGATTACCGTATTGGATCGATTATAGGCCGCACCAAATTATAGGCCACACCCTTATAGTTTGGTGCTATTTTAAAGAAATGTATTTCTAAAGAAAAAACACACATTAGTGGAATAGTAAAACAGTATTTTATCTAAATGAAGTGGAATACAGTATTTTAAAATTTTTGGTATCTATTATGCAGTTAGTCCTGCTTTTGACAGGATATGCTATATACAAACAGAAATTTGGAAAACCAATAGCCATTTTAAGCCCCCCTTTAATTCATAATGCACCTTACTTATAGATTTGCCACTCTGCCCCCTCCCAAACTTACCAATGCATCCCCCATGCTCCAGATTCCCTGGGGGCAGCTAGTGGACTTCTGCGCGATGCCACGTCATAGAAGACCCAGCAGAATGTCCACTGACAGCGGGTGGACATTCTGCTGGGAAAACGCAAAGATGTCCACCGGCTGCCGGAGAAGAGGATCCAGGTCCCTTCAGTTCAGCAGGGCTAAATGAGAAAGAAAGAGAAAGAAAAGCACCTTTCCGGCGCCCAGAACTGCATGGCCAAGGCACCGGGCGATTCCAATTGCGTATCCCTGCGCTAAACCCCGATTACAGGCCAATACAGTATATTCAAAATAGCCAGACCTGTCTCTTTTGGCAAGACATCTCATCTTGCAACATGGCTTACCTCTGTGGCATCTAAACTATGAAGGTTGTATATAGCAGAGCAACGGAAATATTTCACCTGGAGAGTTCCCAGTATGATCACATGGAAAAAATATTTTTCATTACAGAACTATTTTTCATTACAGAACATTATACAGATATTGAGCGGTTACCACTATTAGTAGATTATGCAGTAATTAGGCAGAATATCATACTTGTATAAGGTCTTTAAGGATTTATGGAGCCAGGCAGAAGGAAACTATGAGTACTGGTAATGGGACAATTGGGGAGATCTGGAATCTCACTTTCAACTAGCCCCATTGGGCTCGCTACAGGAGTGATCAAAGAGACTCCTCCCACCAGAAGCCGGTCTACAGTTGAACTTTTTTTGAGATTAATCAGAGTTAATCAGAGCGTGTTAATATCTAACAAGAGTTTGAATGTGATTGGTTTATTCTGAACGCAGCCACAGCTATAAAAGGATGTGCACACTTGTGCACACTTATGCAACCAGGTTATTGTGAGGTTTTTTTATTTATTTTTTCCCCTCAAAGATTTCAGCTTATTTTCCACGTTATAGGTCACATTAAGGGTGGAAAAAGTTCTGACATGATTTAGCATTGTCTCATTCTTTAAAAATCACAAGAACCTGGCATTTGAACATGGGTGTGTAGACTTTTTATATGGGATGTAAAGTGGTAGAATGAATGTTTGCAACAGTGAAGCATGGTGGAGGTTCGTTGCAAGCTTGGGGCTGCACCTCTACAAATGGAGTTAGGGATTTGGTCATAATTAATGGTCTCCTCAAGGATAAGACATACAGGCAGATACTTATCCATCGTGCAATATCACCAGGGATGCATCTGATTGGCTGTATGTTTGGGGCCATCATGCTAAAGAATAAATTTGGGGCCAAGGTCATTAAGAATTATCTTCATTGTAAAGGAGTTCTGCAGCAATGGTATGGGCAGTGCAGAGCCCCAGTCTGGGATTTCATGAAGAGGGAGAAGCAACTGAGGTTAGTTCTCCAAGATGTTTGAAAAAGCCTACTTGCCAACAATTGATGCCGTTTTGAAGGCTAAAGGTGGTCATACCAAATATTGATTTGATTTAGATGAGTCTCCTAATAACTCACTTGCCATTTTGTTAAATGATAAAAATAAATTAGTAACATGACTATTTTTGAAAGCATTTTTGACACCTGCCTAAAACTTTTGCACAATATTGTACACCTAAACGTAGTATCAAAAGAAAACCCTTCCTGACATTGAAAAAAGTTAAGTATACTTTGTCGGCTCTCTGGCAAAGTGATTCGCAGAGTGTCAGGATCCCAGCAGAGATCTGAAGATTGTAAACTGCAGGTCGACTTTTAATTTGTACTAAATAACATGTTGCCTTTAGATTGTTTTTTACTTTGCTACGCACTCCTGATAAAAAAGGAAAGTTATGAACCCTTAATGCCAGAAAAATAAATCTCCACGCACTAGATATAAATAACCTCTTAGTACCCAGAGGGCAGGGAAATTCTTCCAACCATCAGAGGTTTCCTCCAAAATGGGGGTTTTCCTCTCCTGAGTTCTGGAGAATGACTCTTTGTGAGTCCAGAGGTAGCCCCTTCTCCAACCTGCTTTAAGGTTGTTTAAATAGAAGCAATTTGATTATATAATAAAGTTTATTATTATTCTCATTAAAAAATGAAAAGGGGAAATTATTGTTTTTGAACACAAGATACCCTCAGTATAGGTTAATTTGCTATAGGGGTAAATCAAAAATTTGCTCATAAGCATAAGAAAGAAACTTCTTACTGCCCATGAAATACATAGAAGCAGTATGGTAAAATAACATTCATGCCTTGTTAATCCCTCACTTAGGAAAGCTCACACTGTGCTAAGTGAGGCTTCAGCATTAATGTGTGTGAGTGATGATATAAATATACAAGATAAAATTCTTCAAATGACATCATCAATGAAAAAGTGATAACAATGTCATTGCAAGTTTTTGTACTGCTTAGCTCACAGTAGAGCATTAATATAACAGGGCTACAAGGGCAATGTTTTGCGAGCAGGGCCCTCTTTACCTTATGTATTGGTTTGTCAAGTCTGGTTTTGTCATACCCCTTCAATATATTTAAGAAGAGCTACGTAAATCTTTAGTGCTATGTAAACTTATTGGTTATTGGTGCATTGTTACTATTAGGATGGCTCGATTATAGGCTGCACCCTTAAAGTTTAGTGCTATTTTAAAGAAAGACTTTAAAAAAAAAAAAAAAACACAGTAGAATGGTAAAACAGTATTGTATCTAATAAACAGGAATACATGTATCTTAACATTTTTGGTATCTATTTTACAGTTAGTCAGCATTTGTTATATACAAACAGAAAACCAATAGCCCAGGGGCGTCCAACGTGCGGCCCGCGGGCCAAATGCAGCCTGCCGGACTTCCAGGTGCAGCCCGTGTGAGAAGCACCGGAGTGCCAGTCCTGCTCACTCACGCACGGTGGTCTGCCGGTCCATGGGTCAGCAGACCACATTCAAAGCAGCCGCTCGGGTGGGAAGTTCAAAGAAGCCGTTGTGCGGCTTTGAACACTTGACGTTCGAGGGGCGGGCCCACAGAAGGTGTTCCTCGTGGCAAGGAGAGGGTCATCACATTGGAGGAGAGCAGGGGAAAAAAATAAATGTAAGTATTACTAGTGGACATGATATAAGTGTAATTTCTGCTAGCTTTTGCTACTGTGGCTGCTTGTGCATGATAGGAGTGTCATTGCTATATTAAATAGATATGATTACTAACAGCAGTACATGCTGGATCCTGGGCATCAAAGAAGTGTGATTGCTGTTAGCAATCACACTCCTATCATGCCAAGTCAGCCAGTACATGCTGGAATCTGGGTATGCCTGGGCATGATAGGAGTGTGATTGCTGTTAGTAATCATATATAATTAATATAGCAATGAGACTCCTATCATACACAAGCAGCCAATACATGCACATAATCTACAGCCTCCCTGTGCCCTGTCCCCCTACTTACAACTCCATGCTATCACATGCATATTCATTCATCACAAACATTCATTCCCTCATTCATGTAAACTCATTCATACACCCTCCCCCACCCTTACCTGAACTGCTGATCTTCCGGTGCAACTCACAGACTTACGCAGGAGAGTCTCCTACTGCGTTGCTCGCAGTCTGTTTGAACTTCTCTTGACCTGCCCAGGGGAACAGGAACAGAGCGGAGTCATGTGAGGTGACGCGCATTCACGTGATTCCACTGGGTTCCGGGTTCCAACGGAGCAGGAGACGCTGCTGAGCAACACAGAGGGAAGCGGCAGGGCCCCTGCGGATGATCACTTTCTGTATTTTTTTAAACACATTGATGCAGAGGAGTTAAGATTCTGTCTATTTTATTTATTTTCAAAAAAAGGCCACCAAAATCCTCAGCACCAGGCCCATGATGCTTTTAATCCCACCCTGCCTCCAGTGTGCGTCAGCCATCTTAAATCCAGCATGTACCCACAGTGTGCTCCAGCCTTGTGCAGTTTTATTTGACTAAACTTGTTTTAAATTTTAGGTTTGTGGACTGACTTTGTTTTACTGTTTTAAGTAATTTAGTATTGATAGAATGACATATAAAGGTTGCTCAAAAAACAGTTTGTCCACTTCTTTTTTCATTATCACCAAATTAACCCTGTATTAATATGCATTATAAAGCTAAAAGGCCATATTTCTGATGAAGCGGCCCACTGCAGAAAAAACTTGGACACCCCTGCAATAGCCATTTCCTCCCTTAATTCATAATGCACCTTACTTATAGGTATGCCACTCTGACCCCCAGATATGCTTTATGCCCCCCCCCACGATTTACCAATCCATCCCCAGACTACCTTGTGTATTTTGCTGCAGGGGACCTGGATCCTAAATCAGGGCTAAATCAAAAACCAAAAAAAAATTAAAAACACCTGCCCGGTGCCCAGAACTGCATATCCCAGGCATCGGGCGATATGAATTGCGCATCCCTGCGCTAAACCCTGATTATATGGCGCACACTTTAAAGACTTAAAGTGTGTGGGGGGGAGTGCAGCCTATAATCGGGCAAATACGGAATATTGTTGTGCTGCCCGCTCTGGTGTTGTAAATCACATTTTTTCATACTAATCTTTAAAATTAGGGTTAGTACTTGATGATGAGTTGCATTGCCAGAAGATCAGGCATTGGGTTGGTGTCTGACAAGGATGTGCATTAACATCATTGGCTCACTCTGGACTGAACTAAAGTGCTACCAGAGCTTTAAAGGTATTTAAAGCCATGCTCCAACATCACTGAATAACATATCACTTGTGGTTTATTTTTATGTTAACTATTTGTTTTCCCCAGCTGTTCGCCCTTACACCATGATTATCAGCCTCTCTTAGACTCTTTACAGGTCCCGGTGAGAGAGCGTACCAAATAACCGCAGAGATCCTGAGCTGGGACTAAGGAGAATTCTACAGTGGATCCATAACCTTGACATACGACAACCTGTTATAGTACTGTTGTCATATAATGTGCAGTGGTGCTAGGTAGAAGTATTGGTGCAGGATTTTTGATGTTAGCAGTGGTTGATTGTGTTTTGCTGTTGTTAGTGAAAGCATTAATAAGGTAAGTTAAGGGTATTGATGATGTAATTATTGATGTTATCACTGTCATTGAGGAAGTTGTTTTTTATGTAATGTCTAATGCAGGGGTGTCCAAGTTTTTTCTGCAGTGGGCCACTTCATCAGAAATGTATGTGAGAGAAAATATGGCCTTTTAGCTTTATAATGCATATCAATACAGGGTTAATTTGGTGATAATGAAAAAAAGTGGACAAACTGTTTTTTGAGCAACCTTTATATGTCATTCTATCAATACTAAATTACTTAAAACAGTAAAACAAAGTCAGTCCAAACCATTTAAAAAAGTTTAAATAAATAAAACTGCACAAGGCTGGAGCACACTGTGGGTACATGCTGGATTTAAAATGGCTGACGCACACTGGAGGCAGGGTGGGATAAAAAAGCATCATGGGCCTGGTGCTGAGGATTTTGGTGGCCTTATTTTGGAAATAAATAAAATAGACAGAATCTTAACTGTTCCCCTGGGCAGGTCAAGAGAAGTTCAAACAGACTGCGAGCAACGCAGAGGGAGACTCTCCTGCGTAAGTCTGTGAGCGGCACCGGAAGATCTGCAGTTCAGGTAAGGGTGGGGGAGGGTTTATGAATGAGTTTACGTGAATGAGGGAATGAATGTTTGTGATGAATGAATATGATGTGATAGCATGGATGTGTAAGTAGGGGGGGCAGGGCACGGGGAGGCTGTAGGTTATGTGCATGTATTGGCTGCTTGTGTATGATAGGAGTCTCATTGCTATATTAAATATATATGATTTCTAACAGCAATCACACTCCTATCATGCCCAGGCATACCAAGATTCCAGCATGTACTGGCTAACTTGGCATGATAGGAGTGTTATTGATAACAGCAATCACACTTCTATGATGCCCAGGATCCAGCATGTACTGGCTGCCTGGGCTTGATAGGAGTGTGACTGCTGTTACTAATCATATCTATTTAATACAGCAATGACACTCCTATCATGCACAAGCAGCCACAGTAGCAAAAGCTAGCAGAAATGACACTTATATCATGTCCATTTTCCTGCTCTCCTCCGATGTGATGACCCTCTCCTTGATACAAGAAACACCTTCTGTGGGCCCGCCCCGCGAACTTCACACAACGTCTGCTTTGAACTTCCTACCCGGGCCGCTGCTTTGAATGTGGTCTGCCGGCCCATGGCAGTCCGGTCCTGCTCACTCACGTGGGCCGCATCTGGAAGTCTGGCGGGCCGCATTTGGCCCGCGGGCCGGACGTTGGACCCCCTGGTCTAATGTATGGAATACCCTGGTGCATTTCTTCTCTCCAAAATACTTTTGTCAGGGTATTTTGCAATGAGACATAGGGCTTCAGAAAATAAAATTTGAAAAAGGGAATAGGCATTGTATTTCCCATTCTGGGTCTTATGTATCACAGACATTACACAGAATTGTGAATGTGGTGGCTCAAACTGCACAAATTGCCATGTGGCCCCTCCTTCTCCAGTACATCATATGCATTTCTTCAGGCATCCTCCCCTCTGGCAGTGATAGACAGCCCTACAGCTGGGTAAATGCAAATGGATAATGGTACTTAGCTATTATAAGGGGTTGCTACAGTGTCAGGGGCACACAGGGTCAGGGCAGCTACTGCGTTCTTTCAATGGCAGAGGCTGCAATGCAGATGCTGGGGGGGCAGAGTGCCACTGCTAGTCCCATAGGCATCGGCAACACAAGCAGAGAGAGCAAGGCATGAGCTGCCAGTGACTGGGAGGGTGTTGGAGACGGGCAACGTTGCCCATGTGATCATGCTCTTTTCCTGCCTACAGCTCACATAATGAGTTTTCATAAGGCGGCTCTATATCAGATCCAATTCTGAATAGTGGCCCCTTCAACGTAGTACTTTGCAGCTTGTGCTGGTACTAAAAGGTAATCAATGCAATACCTTTTAAGTATCTGCTAGCTGGGATGAATCTGCCTCACCATGGAGAGTAAACTTAAGCAAATAAGAAAGATTTATCACAATGTTGCATTGCTCTACGGCCCCGTAGTGCCAGAGCAGTGATTGTAGCTCTCGAGGCACTGCAGGAGTTACGTGTAACAAATCAAATCTATACAGTCTGACTGGTGAATGATTAACAGGTCAGAGCATCATATAGTACCGCATGTGCAACCAAGACATTAACTGGAGTCGTCACTCAAAATGTCTGTTTGACACAATGAGGCAACAGTGTGGAAGGTGGAGTGCTTTACCCTAACGCTGCAAATGTTGGCTACCCCAGCATCCCCCCAGAATCCAAACGTGTATGCTTTTTAGGGTGTACTTCACAGTCTGCAAAGTTCCAGGTTCTGAACAAACCTTAGAGGGTTAAGTTTTATAGTTTTTTTTTTTTTACTACATTGGGTTTTTATAGTGTTGGAGTAACTCAGAGGGTTACCAACGCCTCCATATATACACTAGATGGACAACAGTATTGCAACACCGCAATATGCCATCTACATAGACAAACATTGGCAGTAGAATGGGTCGTACTGAACAGCTCTGTGACTTTAAATGTGTCATAGGATGCCACCTTTGCCACAAGTCAGTCTGTGCAATGCTAGATCTGCCTCTGTCCACTGTAAGTGCTATTATTGTGAAGCGTAAAAAAAGTAGTAGCAGCAGCTCAGCCACAAAGCGGTAGACCACGTACACTTGCAATGCCAGGCTGCCAAGTGCTGAAGAGCTTAGTGCATTTAAAAAAAATCAAATCACCCGGCCTCTGTAACATCACTCTCTGCAGAGTTCCAAACTGCCTCTGGAAGCAACATCAGCACAAGCATTGTGTGTCCAGAGCTTCATGGAATGGGTTTCCATGCCTGAGCAGCTGCGCACAAGCAGAAGATCACATGCACAATACCAAGCATTGTCTGTATTGGTGTAAAGCACACCATCAGTGGGCTGTGGAGCAGTGAAAATGTGTTCTCTAGAGTGACGAATCAAGCTTCACCTTCTGAAAGTCTGATGGACGAATATGGGTTTGGTGGATGCTGGGAGAACACTACCTAATGGAATGCCTAGTGCCTACTGCAAATGGTAGAGAAGGGATAATGGTCTGGGACTGTTTTTCAGGGTTTGGGATAGGACTCTAACTTCCATATCAGCATACCGAGACATGTTGGACAATTCTATGCTTCCAACTTTGTGAGAACAATTTGAGGAAGGCCCTTTTCTATTCCAACGTGACTGTGCCCCAGTGCACAAAGCAGGGTCCATAAAGACACGATGTTTGGTGTGGAGATTGACCGGTCCGCTCACAGCCCTGACCTCAACCACATCGAATACCTTTGGGATTAATTGAAACGGACATTGCGAGCCAGGCCTTCTAGTTCTACATGCAATGTCATCAAAGTCCTTGTTGGTGTAATGGTTGGGTGTCAGACATGGTTTGCCTGTAAACCTTAAAAATAATTTGGTGGCGGCAGCAAATAAAGTTTTGGGGTGGTGGGGAGAACAGGTTTAGGTTAAGATATAGTTGCTCTGGGCGCTGCAGGAGAGAGTGAAGAAAGCCTGCGTGCTGGTTTTTCCATCAACCTTTTCACACCAATGCTCCCTATACATCATGGTAAGAGCCGGCAATGAGTGGCTCCTACCACCACAAACATCTCTGGATCTAGAGCCCAGATTTGTCATAGCGCCATATGAAAAAGAATATTTTTCTGCAATTTGGTTTTGAGAAACTATCGAACCACTTTGTATGAAAATTTGCAGGTTTGAAGCAATTACCATTCTGACTAATCCAAAACTTCAGACAATATGACAGCTAGATTTTTGTTCTACCATACTTTTGATGATACATTCATGTGGAAGTGGTAAAGAAAATGCATTTCAATGCAGTTACAGCTGCAAACTAAGGTTGGGCAAACCAAGGAAAACTTGAGCATGCAGCCTGGATCATGAGCTAAATCATAATTAGATTAGGCCATTATGGCAGTTAACCTTTGAGAGAGGATACTGGGACTTCTAAGAAGACAGTTGGCACACCAAACTAGGACAGGTCAAAGCTTTTCTAATATCTATGACTGGCTAGCCCACCTCTACTGGAAGCCATGTATTGTTGAGGTGTTGCTTTTGCAAATGCATGAGGGTATTCTGCATATACCCTTCATATCCAATTGAAATTTCCTTGACACCCCTCCCCCATATATTTTCAGCCAATCACATCTGCATGTAACTTTCCTCCAGTTAATGCCACTGCTGGCTTGCTTAAATTTGCAGGTGGGCATCTATTCAAAACCCTGTGTGTGTGGCATGCTGCTTCAAGCAGCCAATTAGTCGCAAGAAATGGCAAGCCATGGAGGTGGAGTGCCGCTGCATCAACAGGCTAAAACTTCTAGGTTATGTGTTTTGCTTCATTTTTTTATTATTTTAAGAATGCATTACTTATTTTCTTCGCAAATTTGTAGAAAACACATTTGTTTCTCAAAAGTAAAATTAATTGGGAGCAGCATCTTGTCTCCTAATGATCATTCCCACCACTTCTGGAACTGGCAAACTGCCAGCATTAAGAGCAGAGTTCAAAACCAGTTATGTACTCTAAAACAGCATCTGATGCTTTCCATTCTCACACATTCACTGTAGCATTAAATGGGGGAAATACATAAATTGTACCTTCCAAATGGATTATAACTTTTCACACATATATAAGAGAAACTACAATTTAACAAAAAAAAACTCTGTCTGTGGTAGACCAGGTGTTCTTGGCTTTTTGCTAGGGCCTCATAAGAAACCTAGCCGTTCTGTTCTCCCTCCCTCCCTTTCCAGTTTTGTAGGAAGAATGTAGAGCTCTCCTGAATTCTCATTCTTCACTACCCTTCCCCCAGCATGACAACAGATGGTCTCCTACAGTGGGTGGTGAGGACACCGCTAAAGCTGGAGGACAACAGCAGGCACACTCTACACAAAATCCATGATCTCCTAACCAACAAAAATGGCGCATTATCGTTTAAAGAGATGTGGATCTGCTTCATAATCGTGTATATATATATATATATATATATATATATATATATATGTATATGTATAAAACCATCCCCCAAAAGTATTATGCTTTAGAACAAACGTGCAAAATATAATATATATAATCAATCGGCTAGGATGCAAAGAAAGGACGTTATCTTACTGGGTATATTGGGTGTAATTTAATATGACGAAAATGCAGATGCCCATAAAGGGATTAGCCCCCGCATTTACAGATAAAATTTTAATGGTTAACAACGAATATGGAGCCAGTAAATCCACTAAGTAACATGATCGCTGCAGTGGTTTGTACACATTTTGGCTTTTCAAAAGAGCCCGTTCGCAAAAGAACGTACAATATAACGCTACCAAATATAGAAGTGATATTTATTTCATAAATTGAGAATTTTGGTGTGGGGGGGGGGCATTACCCATTTGAGATTACATGAATCACAGCTGCCTAGAGCACACCTACTAAATGTAAAAGGGTACGGTAAGAAAGGGTGTATGCCAACATGGCCTCCTTCCTATAATTATACTATCCCCCAATGCTCCATGGATTGATTTCAACCTCTAAGCTATATTGCAACAAGCCTACCATGTTCAGAACTAGGAACAATAGGCACACACTGACTGTCAAAATCAGAGACCTCACCCACTGTTTTGTGTGTGTGTGTGTATATACATATATATGTATATAGATACATACATACATACATACATATAAAATTATAGTCATCCTCCATGCATTTCCCATTTTACAGAAATACAAGTTTTCTTACCGGCACCATCAGGACCAGGAGACCCGAAAGGGTACCGAATCCCCGATCTTCTAAAATCCGTACCAACCCGAACTCGCCAGGAGCCGCACCGCTCGAAGGTGGGATTAGGACTGGAGACTGTATCAAATACACGAATTCCACTAAATGGGGTTCTGTTGGATTCTACTGTTCGGATTTTCGAATCCGTAGCGAAAATCTGGAAAAGACGGGAGGGATGGTGCCAAAGGAGCGAGATGGCAGGGAAGGAGCGGTGCTGGAGTGGAAGGAGGTTTCCTCTTATGCTAATCAGAATCTGTGCAGAAAAACATCGCCTGGGGCAGGAACGGCGCCCGCTTCAAAGGCGGGTCCTACGACGCGGAGGGGGAGGGCGCCACTCGTTAGATGGCGTGTCCTGCTATGCTATGCTAATGAGGCTGAGACAAGGAAAATGGCTCTGATTCTGATAGGTATGGGCTTTACGTGGGGGTAGACATAGAAGAAAGAAATCGCAGATTATAGTACTTTGCTTCCAGTCATTGCTTTTCTTGCATTGCGGGCACTGTCATCCAGAAGTGGGAGTCAATGGAGAATTAGACAACGATCGAATTTTCAGAATCAAGATTAGAGCCTATGAAATATCGACGAAGAACACCACTTATTAAGTTGAAACATTTAGGCGTACACCGTCACTGTTTTCCCTAGCAATACGTGGGGCTCATATTCTTAAGCAGCAGTTCTGGGGCAACATTTTATGTGTGAGGTAACAGCTGTAAATCGGAATCTCCCTGCTGTTTTGCTCCACACTTTGACCTATACAACAGGTTCGCTTTTTCTAAACCATAGCGTAAGATGGTTTTGTATAAAAGTAAATTCTGGTGCAAAGTGGTACAGTCTGGAATGTGGTTATTTTACATATACTGCTATACAATGGAATAGCTTATCATCGTTTATCCACCTTTACTTAAAAACTGGTCACATTTTCTGCATATACCTTAGATCAATTAGGAAGACAAATAGAGCTGGATACCATAAGAAATACTGCATCATTATGTTTTGGGAAGCGTCTTCCTACCATCAAGGTTTCACTGTATCCACTGTATTAACTTGGAAAAGTAGGACTCCTGATCTTAGTTTTTTGGGTTTTTTTTAAGCCCGAGGTAAGTGCTTTGCTCTGAAGATCAAAAAAGGTGTTAAATCGTGTCCAATTAAGGGTCGCAGTAGACACAAAAAACCCCAATCTTCATCTTCTGGGGTCGCACTGGCCGAAGGGATATGTGACCCCTTCCCTCCTTGGCACAAAAGGCTTGCAGGACAGTAGGATTTTGGTCCTCCGAAAAAAGAACCTCAAAAAAAAAACACTTGACACCATTGCTATTTTTGTTGATTAAAAATTCAAGTGAAAAGTTGTAATAAATAATTTCATGATTGCAAATCAATCAAAAATATTGTTGCCCCAGCCTTCTTTCTCAGATGCAAATGCACAAGGTCTAGCGACCAGGGCTGAGCCTAGGGTCACTGATGCCTGGGTCAAAACAATTTCTTGATGCCATCTAGGTGGGTGTGGCAATATTGCTAACGCCTCCCCTTTAGAAACCACACACATTTCCCACTCCACCCCTTTAGGCCCCCAATGTCATGAGTATGTTACTCATTTCCAACAGTGCCAGCTTTGCCCGCGAACAGTTTGTCAGTGTCATATTTGTCCCCAAACAGCTTGTCAATGCTATTTTACACTCCAGACAAAAATAGAAAATTGTGCCCAACCCCCTATATATTTACAGAGGTTATTTTGAGGGAAGTAGATAAATAAATAGCAAGAACATTCATGATTTTGGAACTGCAAAGTTAAAAAAAAATAGTAAAACAAATTTCCCTGCTATCCCAGCAGACACTACAGATTGAATCCTCCTCCGTACCTGAGATAGGGCAGGACTCAAACCCTTAAAACCCCCTCCCCTCCAGTACAGGCAATGGAAATTGCTGACTATTTAAGCGGCTGGGTGAGTAGGATACTGTTGTATTCAGTTCCCACTATATGCTGTTTCTCTGTTCATCTTGGCTTAGCATGTCTGCAAAACGAAAAACTAAAAACACCCAAAAAACATGTGTAAGGTGATGGTAAAAGAATAGGAACCAAAATCAATTCTATTTTTACTCACCACGATTGCGGATTATCATAGCGGATGACATCAATTGATATTTATTTCTCCTGAGGAAGCCCAGTGAGCGGCGAAACGCGTTGAGAAGTTTTTGATCTGCATGTTCCTGATCCACTTCAATGGACATTTATTTTGAATAGCGACTTGAATTCAACCATCCTGTAAGTGCTTTTTTAACTTGCGCACATACTATTAAGGAAGATACTGCACCATATGGTTGTTTTCTTTATTTTATGCTCTTAGAGATTTTAAAGAATAAAGAACAGTCTTTATACCTCAGACGAGCCTGTTGTGCTGGCACTGTTTGTGAGTGCATTTTACACCTTCTACATATCTTATTGTTTTTGACAATATTACACTATCAGATTATTTCTTTTTTCTATGTACACATGCGCCCCGAATTTTGCTGGTTACGTATTTGAACGCTTAGCATGTCTGCTCCTGATAACTCTGAGCCCCCCCTCTGTTGAGGACAAGACCAAGAAAGCGCTAATAAAAAATTCAGCATGTGCTATGCTCTGGTTGTCACAGATCCTTGCAAGACTCCAGAAAGAAGCTTTGTCCTGCTTTCCTGAAGTCCTTCCAGGGCAGTCCAGAGGCTATGGTTCCAGATTTCATCGCACTTCACGAGAACAAGGTTTCCTGGGCAGACCTCTTTGAGAAAGGGAAAGATTTGACAGGGTCTCCTTCTCCAAAGCCCCCCAGGACCCTAAGGGCTTGGCATGATGCAGAAGGCATTCCTGTGTGAGGAAGGCTTAAGCTGGTTCACCATCACTCAAGACCCCTCGGTAAGACGTTTCTTTTCGGACCTCCTGATCTTTTCCTGGTTTCTCACCTTCCTCAGGACCAGGTGAGGCGTGTCTTCCTGTTGTCTGCCATCAATCTGTTCAGAGAACTGCAGGCACTGGTTCCTGTCCGTCCTCTGGAGCAGGGACAGGGGCTTTATTAGTCTTCCTGGTGCCAAAAGCCTCAGGAGCATTATGTTTGATTATAGACCTGCGAAACAGTCGTGTCTGGTATTTCTGATTTAAGATGGAAACCACAAGATCCACTCTGGACACCTCATGCCTCCATGACTTGATCTCCATTGACCTAAATGATGTGTATCTTCACGTTCTTATCCATCCATCTCATCAAAAGTACTTACGCATAGCCATCCCTTGGGATTCAAGCATACAACATTTTCAAGTTCTGTCCTCCAGTCTCACCTACAAAAGTATTCAACACCTTGCAGGAGCTAGGTTAGATTCTGAATTGGGACAAGTCAAGCACCATTCCCTCTAAGCGAGCCACGTTCCTGGGCCTATGTCTGAGTTCTCGCTCAGGAAAGGCCTTCCACCTTCCAAGATAGACAGCATCCGTTCCCTTGTCCACTGGGTGCTCTCTTTTTTGCAAGAGTTCTATAAGGACTTATATATATCTCTGCTGGGCAGGATGGCTTCCACAAGGTACACACTTCCTTAGGCTCTGGCCCACCTGAGGATTCTCCAGAATTTTCTTTTTCATCAATGGAATGAGAGCTTTTTCACTCTAGACAAGCTCATCCGCCTCCCTTCTCATGTAAGAGCATCCCTCGCCTGGTGGCTTCAAAGGGACATCCTAGCTGCAGGGAAAGTGTGGTCCTTATCGGCCACGGAAGTCCTGACCAATGACGCAAGCGCCAGAGGATGGGGAGCCACCTATTGAGACAAATTTATTCAAGGCCTCTGGTCTCCTGCTGGTTGTCTCCTTCCTTCCAACTGCCTGGAGTTGATTGCAGTGGAAAACGCCCTGCATCATCAAGAACCTCTGCTATTAGGCAAGAACATCCTGCTATGCTCCGCCAATCGGTCTGTAGTGGCGTATATCAACAAGCAAGGGGGTACCAGGAGCTCTCTTCTACTTCACATATCTCTCAGGATCTCCTTCTGGGCGGAAACCCTGACCACGATTCACGTCAAGGGGTCATTGAACACGCAGAGCTTGTGGTCTTTGAATCCTGCAACCTTCAGGTTCATCGTCTGAGAATGGGGAATGCCTGATATCGACCTGATGGCTTCCAGATGCAATGCTTAGGTCCAGACCACCTTCTTTTCCCTCTATCCAAAAGGACTGTCCTTTGGCTGTGGATGCTTTTGCTCAGACATGGAATTTCCGGCTTGCCTATGTCTTACCACTTTTTCCTCTGATCTCCAAAATTCTCCAGATCAAGAACGACAGTCCATCAGTAATTCTGATAGCTCCTGTGACGGACCAACCAGGGACCTCAGGTTGTCCCTCTCCGCCAAGAGCGACTTCTCCCTTAGGACAATAATTCCCTGCAATCCGTCGGCAATATCCCCAAGCAAAGTAAAGGGTACTCAGTGCTGGGTTTTAAACTTGACGATCGTTGAAGAACTGCGTGCGTGATATCATCCGAGCGTGTTCCACGTCATCTCGGGGCCGAAAAAAGTTGAGGGCATGCGCGTGCACAGGAGCAGCCATGCGGGAGGCGGCGCCTCCATTGGGGTCTCTGGCAGGGACCCTGACAGTGGTCTTTGCTATTCACTGGTGCTGTCTCGAGTCCTGCCCTATCTCATGTAAGGAGGAGGAGTCTATCCATAGTGTCACCAGGGATCGGCAGGGAAAAGAAGCTCATGGTAAGTAGAACTTACTGTTTCCTCAAACTCAGTGATTTATTCACATTTTGACACCAAGGGTGGTACCACATAACTCCCATCAATATACATACTGAGCCTGACAGTGGTATACCACAACTTCCATCACCACAATCACAGCAGAATAACTCCTATTATTATATACTGATCCAGACACTGAGGGTGGTACAGTATCTCTTATCATTATAGCAAGACAGACGGTGGTATGGCATATCTCCCATCACTATATACTGTGCCAGATATTGATGGTGATACACCCTAACTCCCATCCCATATACTGAGTCAGACACTAATTGTGATACACTTTAACTCCCAATAACTCTTCAGTATATTAATATCACCTTTTAGTTGCAGGTAAAGCATGTCCAATGATGATACATTATGAAGCACCAGTTTAAATATATAAAAGCACCAGCCATGACTGCAGAACAAACTATAAATGTACAACTTACATTTTTATGGTATTAACAAAGTTAGAATCCAAACACAAACAGAAAACTGCCAAAGTGTGATCAAGTGGAAAATGCACTTTGGTACTCATTGGCCCACACAGCAGGTGCAGATAACAGGTCATACACCTCACAGGACTTACCCAGCACCCAGGTTGCACACACAGTACTTGTCCTAGCACCCAGATTTCACACATGGGACTTGTCCCAGCACCCATGTTGCACACATGGGACTTGCTCAGCAGACACGTTACATCAAAACCACTTGCATTTGCATTCGTAGGACTTGCCCAGAACCCTGATTTTACACATGGTTCTTGGTCACCAGACAAGTTACATCCAAACCACTTGCATTTGCATTTTTAGGACTTGCCCCAGCACCCAAATTGCATCCACAAGACTTGATGCACAAGTCCTACGAATGCAAATGCAAGTGGTTTTGATGTAATGTGTCTGCTGAGCAAGTCCCATGTGTGCAACCTGGGTGCTGGGGCAAGTCCCATGTGTGAAATCTGGGTGCTAGGACAAGTACTATGTGTGCAACCTGGGTGCTGGGTAAGTCCTGTGAGTGCAACCTGGGTGCCAAGGCTGGCCTTTGGGGTGTATGACCTGTTGCTTAGTAAATTCTGTGGATGGCAGAGGCTTCACTCTCCTCCCACCTCAGTGAGGGCAGCGTTGATGCGCGTGGTGGCACTGAGCAGTTGCTGAAAACCTTTTCATGAACGAACCTCTCGGCGCCTCTCTCTCCTCTGCTCTCAGTCGCCTGGGTGCTGTGCACCTGCCTTGGCGTGGCCCTGCGAGCAACTGAACAGTTATCAGCAATAGATACCATTAACCAGGCAACATATAATGTAGTGCAATTACAGTATTGGCACGACACATCCTTCCATAAACACAAGATACATTAACCCTCAGCATGCTGTCTCCCAGGTGCTCGGGTTCGACATATTGTGGACCGGGTAGACAGATTGTTGGGAGGGGCTGGAGATGATCCAGCGGTCGTAGTACATGTTGGTACTAACGACATAGTTAAGGGCAGGTGGGGGGTCCTTAAAAATGAGTTTAGGGCACTAGGTCAGAAACTTAGGCAAAGGACCTCCAAGGTAATGTTCTCTGGAATATTACCAGTACCACGCGCTACTTCAGGGAGACAGCGGGAGCTTAGGGAGATCAATGCGTGGCTAAGAGCGTGGTGTAAGAAAGAGGGATTTGGGTTTTTGGAGAACTGGGCAGACTTTGCAGTCGGCTACAGACTCTACAGCAGGGATGGACTGCACCTCAATGAGGAGGGGGCTGCAGTGCTAGGGGAGAGGATGGCTAGGGGAATTGCGGATCTTTTAAACTAGGTTCTGGGGGGGAGGATAAATATAGAAATGAAGTGCTAGCTAGAGTAGACTCAGAAGGGGGTCTAGCTATGGGAAAAGGGTGTGAGAGCACTGGTGGGGTTAGCACAGACAATATGGTGTTGCATAGTACAAAACCTGCTGTCAAGAATTATTTGTCAACTGTTACATCAGAAATGGGTAGTAACCTTAAATGTCTTTTAGCAAATGCGAGAAGCTTGGCAAACAAAATGGGTGAGCTGGAAATATTGGTAAGTAATGAATAATATGACTTGATCGGTATCACGGAAACGTGGTGGGATGATACATATGACTGGTCAGTAAACTTACAAGGATATTCACTTTTTAGAAGGGACAGAGCAAATAGAAAAGGGGGAGGGATTTGTTTATATGCAAACCCTAAACTTAAGCCCAGTATTAAGGAAGATGTGCATGATGACAGTAGTAATGTGGAGACGCTGTGGGTAGAGATTAACCTAGATAGTAAAAAAAGTCACACACTACTTGTGGGTGTATGCTACAAGCCACCCAACATTAGCAATGAGGGGGAAGATCAGCTGCTATATCAAATTGAAAAGGCTGCAAATAGAAATGAGTTTTGATCATGGGAGATTTTAATTAACCAGATATAGATTGGAATAGTGGAACTTGTTCCACTAAGGGCAGCAAGTTTCTGAACCTGCTTAATAACCAATTTATGTCACAATTAGTAGAGACCCCAACCAGAATGGATGCCTGTCTAGATCTGGTAATAACTAACAATGAGGAACTTATCTCAAACATCAAAGTAAGAGAACACTTGGGGAATAGTGACCATAACATGGTTTCATTTGAGATTAATTCCAAAAAGCAAATGGGTAACTGCTCTACCAAAACTCTTAATTTCAGAAGGGCAAACTTTGACAGGCTAAGGTCCACCATGGAATGTATAGACTGGGATGGATTGTTCTCTGGGTTAAACACAGATGACAAATGGAATACCTTTAAGCACATATTGCAAAGTTACACATCCCAATATATACCTATGGGAAACAAATGCAAAAGAAACAAATCAAAACCAATGTGGCTTACCTGGAAAGTAAAACAGGAAATAAGGAATAAACAATTGGCATTCAAGCATTATAAAAGCGAGGGGTCGGTAGTATCATTTATGGCATACAAAGATGCCAACAAAGCCTGCAAAAAGGAGATTAAAATGGCTAAACTAGAAAATGAGAAACTTATTGCCAAGGAAAGTAAAACCAATCCCAAGAAATTTTTCAAGTATGTGAATGGGAAAAAGTTAAAGGTAGAGAATGTCGGTACGTTATTATCTGAAACTGGAAATTTGGTTAGTGAGGACAGAGAGAAAGCCGACATTTTAAATGCTTTTTTTTCTTCTGTTTATACCAAGGAAGAACCGATGACGGAGCCCCTGCTGGCTAATTTTAAGAAACCGTTGCAACAAACATGGGATTGGCTGACACAAGAAAAAGTGCTCAAGCAATTAAATACTGTTAAGGTAGACAAGGCCCCTGGACCGGATGGTATACACCCAAGGGTACTGAAGGAACTAAGCCTAATTCTGGCCCAGCCACTATTGCTAATCTTTAGGGATTCTTTCAGCTCGGGCATAGTTCCATTAGATTGGCGCAAGGCAGATGTTGTGCCCATATTTAAAAAGGGATCAAAATCTCAACCGGGCAATTACAGGCCAGTAAGCTTAACATCGGTAGTGGGGAAATTATTTGAAGGGTTGCTAAAGGTATACATTCAAGATCATATCTTGATCCATAATCCAATTAGTAGAAGTCAACATGGATTTGTGAAAGACCGGTCTTGTCAAACCAACCTATTAACATTCTATGAAGAAGTTAGTAAAAATATAGACCTGGGGTTGGCTGTAGATGTGATTTATCTGGACTTTGCTAAGGCGTTTGATACGGTTCCGCATAAAAGGCTACTCTATAAATTAACAGAAATAGGCTTAGGGGCAAATGTCTGTATGTGGATCAGAAATTGGCTAAAATATAGAATGCAGAGGGTTGTTGTGAATGGATGTTTCTCAGCCTGTACGCAGGTATTAAGTGGAGTGCCTCAGGGGTCTGTCCTCGGTCCTCTTCTTTTTAATTTATTTATAAATGATCTCCCAAGCTGCATTAAGAGCCATGTCACAGTTTTTGCTGATGACACAAAATTAGGCCGGGTAATTCAGACTAATCTTGATGTTTCTTCATTGCAGGAAGATCTAGACAGAGTTGGGGACTGGGCGTGCAAGTGGCATATGGTTCAATATAGAGAAATGCAAAGTTATGCATTATGCTAAAAATAATAAAAATGCAACCTATTCTTTAAATGGAATATCCTTGGGGGAAACTACCAATGAGAATTATTTAGGAATAACGGTTGACAACAGACTTGACAACAGTGCGCTGTAACGGAGCTGGCTAGTCCGACCGACTGCCTCCGCTTCCTTGTGCTCCCTTAGCCTGGGACAACACACTTTCCCCGGTTCCCCAGTCACTCGCCGAGACTCAGTGTAGGGGAAAACCAAACGAAGACTGATTTATTTTAGACACACAGAGCTGGATATAGCCAGCAAAACACACATTTACATAAAACAAGATATTGGGACACAAACCGCCCCCTTAATCTGCCTTCCAGAGACAACAGGGGCAGTAACGGGATTAACAACACAATAGGTGGGGGAGATTGATTTATATAACATTACTAAAAGAATGGCGGCCTCTCCCTGGTGGCAGACCCTGGCTGTCTGCTGGAGATAATCCCCTCAGCCAGTGATGAGAAGATACTGCTGGGGGTAGCCACAGAAGTCTCTACAAACCCAGGGCCCATAGTCAATAGGGAGGAGGCTGGCAGTCAGGCTTCTCCAGTGGCCCCAGTGATGGAGGCTTCCGTCACAATTCTTCCCCCTTCGAATTGGACTGACATAGGATGAGACCCCAAACGGGTTGACTCCATAGTCAGTCAGTTTATTTGACCCATCAATGCCCTCCCAAAATTGGTGCTCCTGCTGCTGCTGGGGAGATGGGCCGGCTGCGCCATCTCCCGTGTACCGCTGGGGAGGGATGCCTCCTGCATTCCCTCCCTGGTGCTCCTGCTGCTGTTGAGGAGGGAGTTCAGGTTCCTCCGGTACCGGAATTAGGTTCTGCCGCTGGGGAGATGGACCGGCTATTCCACCTCCCTGCTTCTGCTGGGGAGGCCGGTTGGCTGCTGGATCTCCCTGAATTCCTGCAGCTTTGGTAGGTGCTGGGCAGAGGCCAGCGATGCTCTGTCCGGTTGCCAGCGCTTCAGCTGGGGTTAGGGGATCTTGTTGGTCGGCCTGCCGCTGGGGAGGGAGGACCGGTTCCTCCGCTCCCGGACATGTGAGCTGCCGCTGGGGAGATGGGCCGGGTGCCGCATCTCCCTGGATCCCTGTAGCCACTGAAGGTTTGGGGCAGAAGCCAGCAGCGCTCTGTCCTGTTGCTAGCTCTTCAGCTGGGTGGGTGCTAGTGGAGACCGCAGTCCCATCCACTACACCCAGAAAACTTTCTTCCTTTACCTGGGAAGGAAAGCCAATTGCAAGCCCTCCCGGACCAACCTCCTCAGATGTAAAATCAGTTAGATCCACAATCTCTGGATCTGGTTGTGGTGTAAAGTCGCACAGCTCCAGTATTGGATCTGGATTAGCTGCCCAGTATCCCTCTGACTCAGGGGTGGAGACCACAGTCCCATCCACCCCGTCTGGGTTAACATCCTCAGATGACCACTCAATCACATCCACAAAATCCACACAATCCCTGGACACAGGGGCATTCTGCTGAACGCGTTCAAACAGTTTTTTATATGCCTTCTCCAGTTCCCACTCCTGTGTAATTAAAAAGTCTAAATCACCTTTAAGTCCCAGTGCATCTGGGAGGTCCCACTCCCTGAAATCCCGGATGTCCTCAATCCGCCACTCCGCTATGCTGCCGAAGTCCGGATCCTCCTGAAGACTATCCCATAATAATCCAGGGCCACCAAAGTCATAGCCCTCTGGAGAACAATCTTTCGCAGTTCCCCAATATGCTTGTTCTGTATACCACTGCAGAGCCCTATAGTGATCTTCCAGCTCTACCTCCTGCTGGACCAGCTTGTCCAATTCGGATACCCATTGCTCCTGGGGTTGCTGTCCCAGGAATGGCATCCGTAGTTCCCGCTGGTCTCTAATCTTTTGTTCCGAGCTTGGAAGACACTGACCCCGGCGTATAACAGCCCTCTGCCATACTGACCGTCGAACCACTTGCCTCAGGTTCTGGTATTGTTCTGTAGGCAGGGCAGTGGTGTAGCAGGACAGGATGACCCGCAGTAGTCCCTGGAATTCTGATACCACATCCATGTCCTCGTCAAGGCGACCGAAGTCTGCCGTCCTTTCGGTCAATCCCGGTAGAAAGTAAGTGTCCCTCAGACTAAGACGAAATCCCACCGCTGCCACCAATGTAACGGAGCTGGCTAGTCCGACCGACTGCCTCCGCTTCCTTGTGCTCCCTTAGCCTGGGACAACACACTTTCCCCGGTTCCCCAGTCACTAGCCGAGACTCAGTGTAGGGTAAAACCAAACGAAGACTGATTTATTTTAGACACACAGCGCTGGATATATCCAGCAAAACACACATTTACATAAAACAAGATATTGGGACACAAACAACCCCCTTAATCTGCCTCCCAGAGACAACAGTGGCAGTAACGGGATTAACAATACAATAGGTGGGGGAGACTGATTTATACATTAGACTAAAACAATGGAGGCCTCTCCCTGGTGGCAGACCCTGGCTGTCTGCTGGAGATAATCCCCTCAGCCAGTGATGAGAAGATACTGCTGGGGGTAGCCACAGAAGTCTTTAGAAACCCAGGGCCCATAGTCAATAGGGAGGAGGCTGGCAGTCAGGCTTCTCCAGTGGCCCCAGTGATGGAGGCTTCCGTCACATGCGCAATGCAAGCAAGCAGCTGCGAGGGCCAATAAGGTTTTGGCATGCATAAAAAGAGGTATTGATTCAAGGGAGGAGGATATCATCTTGCCTCTGTACAGGTCATTGGTAAGACCTCACCTTGAATATGCGGTACAATTCTGGGCACCGGTCCTTAAAAAGGACATTATGGAATTAGAAAAAGTGCAAAGGAGGGCTACGAAATTAATAAGGGGATTGGGAGATACTAGTTATGAAGAGAGACTAAAAAAGTTAAAATTATATACACTGGAAAAACGGCGTCTCAGAGGGGATATGATAACATTATATAAATATATGCAGGGCCAATATAAAGAGCTCTTCAGTGACCTGTTCATTAACAGAAATATACAAAGAACAAGAGGTCACCCTCTGAGACTGGAAGAGCGCAGGTTTCATAGACGACAAAGGAAGGGATTCTTCACAGTGAGGACAATTAAGGTATGGAATTCACTTCCAAGGGAGGTAGTGTTATCCAATACATTAGATACCTTCAAAAGGGGCCTCGATATTTTCTTAGAAAGGCACGATATACAGGGATATAAATAGAATAATATTAATATTTTAGAGCTTCTTGATCCAAGGAGAAATCCGATTGCCTCTTGGGGTCAGGAAGGAATTTTTTCCCCTGATGGCAGAATTCGAGGTAGCTTAATTGGGGTTTTTTTGCCTTCTTTTGGATCAAGAATAGAAAGGTTAGGTAGAAGGGTTGAACTTGATGGACTTAGGTCTTTTTTCAACCTTATGAACTATGTACCCATTACATTTTTTTCATTATTTGTAATTTTTTATGGTAGACAAAATGAACCAATTACTATTGTTTGAATTTTAAACCAAACCCACACTTGTCTACAAGGTTAGCATAACAAAGACCTGGAAAACAGGGGTGAAAAAGAAGAGCAGGTAAGAACATTTCTGGAGATTATTAATTTTTGTTTTATACAGCGTCATCAAATTACAGAGAGCGCTACAATGGGATGTCTCCAGGGCTCCTGAAATAGGTTATCTGTAACTTCACCTCGCTCTTCCTCATCCAAGCTATCTCCTAATTTGTTCTCCCATTTGTGATGGTATAAGGGAGAGTCAGGGTATTTCACCCCTAACAGATGTGAATACAGTTGTGAAATGAGGTCTGAGGTTGGGGTCCACATCAGGAATTGTTTAATAGACTTGATTTTTTTTCTTAGTAGCCCCACAGCTCATGGTGGATGTTTGCAATACCATATACTTCTCAGATCATGCCCCGGTCGAATATGACCCTGAGGTTAGACTTATCTGCTATCAGACCACGGCAGTGTTTTTTTTTAACAAATAACCTAGATTTTAAAACCTATTTGGAGACCACTTGGGGAATTTTATAGACGATAACTTTGAACATGCCAATAACCACCTCCTTTTTTTGGAAGTGATCAGGGGGCACATAGTGGCATACACCGCTAGGAAACAAAGAATTTAAGTAAAAATTCATATAATTGAATCGAAAGATAACTGGGGCCTTTAAGGCTAACAAACAAAACCCCTCTGATGATAACAAAGAAACATATACTCAACACAAACACATAATGGAGACCTTTCTTCAGGAAAGGGCACCACGCCAACTAGATTATGCTTTTAAAGATTGAGAAATAATAAGGCCAGGAAACTGTAACCCATAATGGCAAAAGGCAGGTAGCTAGGGCACACCACCTGCCCCTAGCTGAGGGGCAGGTGGTGTGCCAGGCAGAGGGGATGGGAGATCTATTGAGGTTTTAAGATTGGCCAAATCTCCTAAATCAGGCATGTCCAAAGTCTGGCCCGAGGGCCAATTGCAGCCCGCATTCCGGACTGATAAGGCCCCACAGATAAGTTGCCCAAATATAGATATGTTTTTTTGATATTAAAGGCAGAGTGACTTAACACCTGTTTAGATTTGTCATCCAAGTCACAAAATGAAAAGTATGCCCTTTTCAATAAACTTTGTATAAAATAGTTAATTTGCATTTAATTTTAATGGTTCAAAGAATGTCCCGGAATGGTTCCGGCACTCTTCGAAAAAAGTGTGGACATGCCTGTCCTAAATTATTCAATGTTGACAGGGAAATGCTTAATGCACCCATAGTAGAACTATGGTCATCAAGGCCATCCTGTGACCAGAGGGATTGCCGGGAGAATTTTATAAGCTATTTCAACCCCATGTGGTGGGCACTCTTACCAATTTATTTAATGATGCATTATATGGGATACAAATCTGACTATGCTTGCCTCATCAAGAACATATTTATCCTCAAACCGAATAAGGATCCTACAGATGTGGGCTCTTATAGACCCATCACACTGTTGAACCAAGATGTTAAATTGCTAGTAAAGATTGTGGCAGACAAGCTCCAAACTATACTTCCTGGAATTCTCTACCCTTCTCAGATGGGTTTTGTCAAGGGATGCAACCCGGTCGTGGGCATTAGAACTGCGTTACGGCCATCTTTAAGGCTGCACAATCATCTGATTCAGTGGCTTTGGTCAGCTTGGATGCTGAGAATACCTTTGATCGGGTGGCATGGCCACATCTGGAATGGTTATTGAAGTTTACATTTTTGGGGCCCCATTCCTTGGTGCTTTTAGGAAGCTTTATGCTGCTCCCACAATCTGTATCACAGTCAATGGCATAGATTCCGATCCAGTGGTTATGGTGAGGGGGGGGCAACAGGGATGCCCACTCTCCCCTCTGCTTTCTAACCTGGCCCTAGACCCACTAATCAGGATTCTGCATAATTCCCAGAATTTTTAGGGTGTGAGAGAGGGAGATATCTATGTGAAGATTTCAACCTTCCCAGATGTTTGTTTCTCAACTGCAAATATCATTACAGGCAGTGTTGGAGATTATTGCGAGGTGGGGAGAGATCATAGGGTTTGCTATAAACTTAAGGAAGACAAAGGCTCTTTTTGTGGGCAAGTCGAGGGACTTGTCCCAGTTAGATAACTTGGGTATTGAGCTAGAAATATCCCCCCCCCCAGGTGCTTCATAAAATAGAAACAGATTTAAAATCTTGGTAAAATCTACATTTAACTTTCTCGAGGAGAGCTGCACTTAATTAATCAAATTAATTTAAGTTCCCCTCATTTACTGTACCAGCTCCTGAGTCTGTTGACCTTACTACTACTACTACTACTGCTGCTGGTCTTTGACCATTCTTACTCTGGGGGAAGTTTTCTATAATTAAATTTCTATAATGAAAGGTGAGTCCAGAAGGTATCAGGAACCCCCGAATCAAAAACGGCCTCTGAATTTTATCAGATCTGGTGGGGAAACAAATGCACACTCGCTGCATTATAGTAGGAGTAGAAGTGAGGGCTTGCTAGTCCCCCCTGTGAACTCCTGATTAAGAGATTCATGCCAAATCAAGTTCTCTTGTTTTGCCAAATAAACTTATGGTATAATACTTGCAAGCTCTCCAACTCTGAATGATGGACTATGAGTGGGAGGGTGCGTATATTTGCTGTAACAGTGTCATTTTTAGAGTATATGTGTCTCAGGAGTGATATATTGTAACAAATTTGCAGATTGTGTTTGATACGAGTCAGGAGTGGAGCTTTTGAGGAGCTTCTATGAAGATTTTGAGGTAAATGCCTAGTGATCGAAGCCTGTGAAGGCACCATTTAAAATCAAAATTAAATTGCAATAGTTTAACCTTTTAGGAAGTGTAACATTTAGAGCCTCACACTTGTTATTTATGTTAACCACTTCACAACAAAGCCTGTACATGTACAGACACCAAATGAAATGCATTTGTGACAATGCCCCTACATGTACGGGCTGCTTTAAAATTGCTGCAGCATTACAATTTTCCTTGCACATCCAGGAAAGCCCCCCCACAAAAAAATGGCCACAGCTGGTCACCTACTGCTTCCAAAGCTCTGTGTTGGTTGTCACCATCAGAGAAACCACCCAGTTCAAAACTGTAAAAAAAAAAAAGTTCAAACAATGTAAAAAATAAAATAAAATGTTTCAGCAGGTCCTTAAATTGAGTTGTTAATGCAGTATCGTCCCAAAAATCACAGCATGGAAATAGTTGAAATACCAGGATTTGACATTTTCTGAAATATATGGTTTGACAGATAGTGAGAAAGGGGGTCATAGGAATATTGAAATAAATAAAGTGAGTGAGAATGAGTTAGAGAATGAATTAATTAATGAATCAGTGAGAGAATAAATGAATTAATGTGTGGATGCATTGTGTGAATGAATGAGAGAATGAAATAATTAATGTTTAGATGAATTGTGCGAATGAGTGGGCGAATTAATGAATTTGTGAGAATGCATTCATGAATATGTGTAAATGATTTGTGTGAATGAGTGAGAGAATAAATGATTGTGTGACTGAATGTGTGAATAGTGAGTGACTGTAAAAGTGTTTGCGTGTATCATAGATGTATAATTGATTTGTGAAAAGGCAAAGATGGCACAAGCAGGGTGTTTGAGCCTTGGGGACCAAGACGGCACAGGCAGCGTGTTTATGGGACAAGGATGGCCGGACTGTTTGGAGACAAAGTTGACTCATGCTGGCCTGTTTGGGGAAAAAGATGGCAAGTCCTATGTGTGTAATTTGGGTGCTGGTCAGGTTCTATGTGGGTAGTGTGGACGCCGGGGCTGGCTTTGTGCAACCTGTCAATTAGAGGGTTTTACTTATACCTTTAATGCTGAGTTTTTATGTGAATTCCAATTGATCTATACATGCAAAGCTGGGTTTGTGTGTTATTCTGTTGATCTATATCTGCTATGCTATGTTTTCATACATTATTTATATGTACCTGCAAGTACAGGGTTTGTATGTCTTATTCAGTTGATCAATACCTGCAGTGCTGTTTCCATGTGTTGTTTATTTGCTCTAAACTTTAACTACAGGGAGTAATTAAAAGAGAGGTATGACTGAGTGAATGGGGAGACAAAGGGACTTTGGAGATGATTATGGGGGAGAGAATCTCTCAAGATCACGGTAGGGTCAGAAGCAGGGAAGACTGCACGGACTCTCACAGTCTTCCCCTAATCTGCAGTTTTTGGCACGAGAGTGGAGTGAGTGATTGTATGCTAGTGGGTGTGGAGGGGGGCCCAAGGAAATGCTTGTCTAGGGTCCAATTATTTAATATAAAATGTATTGGCATCACGGTTTAATATCAATTAGAGATGCATCGATATATCGGTGGGCGAAATGTATCGGTGGCCGAAAATAATCGTCCGCAGGTATTGTTTACCTGTACGTTGGTTGCACAGTGTGCGATCAGCGTCTCTTGTACCCACCAGGAGAAGCAGTCACGTGAATGCACATAACATGACTCTGCTCCGTTCCTTCTTCCTCTGGGGGGAACAAAGTGCAAGCAACACAGGGCCCCTGTGGAAGTCTGCGAGTGAGAGCTTTGCAGTTCAGGTAAGAGGGTGGGGGAGGGTGTATGAGCAAGTATGCATGATTAAGGGAATTAATATATGAATGAGTGAATGTTTCTGAATGAATGTTTGTAAATAAGTGTGTGTGATAGCATGGATGTGTAAGTTTTAGGGCGGATAGCATGGCATAGGGAGGCTGTAATCACACTCCTATCATGCCCAGGTTCCAGTATCTACTGGCTGCCTGGGTGTGATAGGATTGTGATTGCTGGTTTTTTTGTCCAATTTTGGTGCGTTAACTATACTTTTATTAAAAGTAAGTAACACCGGGGCGTGGCTTGAACGGCACTGGAATAAGTCGCATGGTGGCAGAGCTCCTCCAACATTCTTATACAACTGCTGATCAAACAACGATTTACACGACTCAACTTGTGAATTTTTTGTGCTCAACATCTTGGCAATGTCCACAGGCAAGACAAAATCATCTTCTTGCAATATTCCTACCTTCTTCGAGTCCAAATCGAAGAGGAAGACGCCTTCCCGCGCTTTGCCGGTCATACGAGATGGGGATGAAGACTCTTAGGCCTCACAAGGCCCTGACGCTGGCTTTACTTCTCAGTTTCCATCTCTTTCGATTGACGACCCTGATCATCAAACTATTACCATCACCGCTATGAAATCATTGCTGGATGACATGCGGCTGAAGTTCAAGCAAGATATGGCAGACGCGCTCTCTGATATTCAGAAAGACCTCCATGAACTTGGTGGACGCACTACCCATCTTGGAGACAAAATGGAGGAATTTTCCACTGCGCACAACACCGCGGTAGACTCCTGCAACTCCCTGCAAACTGAAGTTGATTCTCTTCACTTGAAACTTAACGATTTAGAGGACCGCTCCTGCCACAATAACCTGTGTATACGTGGCATTTCTGAGGACATCACTTCAGAAGAACTACTTACCTTCGTGACCACGATGATTCGGTCCATATTGGAACTCCCATTGACAGAGGAGATCAAGATAGATCGCATACACCGGCTACCTTGACCCAAAACACTTCAAGGCTCCCCACCAAGAGATGTTATCCTGCGCATTCATTTTTATGAGCTCAAAGACAAGCTCATGCAGAAGGTAAAACACAAGCATGATCTTCCTGACCTTCAATTTTTCCAGGATCTCTCTCAATATACCTTACAGCAACGCAAGGCTTTTTCCACCATAACTGCCATACTGAGGGCACACAAAATCCTCTACAGATGGGGTTTTCCTACCCGTCTCCTCATCAACAGAGACGGCATTACACACTCTCTCAAAACGCCTGCTGAAGGTCTCCAATTGCTCTCGGACTGGGACTTACCTGATTCCTTACCAGCATTAGACCCCAATCAAGACCGTCTTCATCCTCGTAGATCTCCCCCCAAGAGGCTTGTTCATGAATGGGAGACTATACCCACACATAATCCATATATTTTATGATACAGACGAGGAGCCAGGACTGCTCAACAGTGCTTTTCAACTTTTCAAATAGGTTTCTTTTTTTTTTTTCCCTCCTCTCACCTCCACTCAATCTTTGTGATGGTTTTGTCTACTCCGCTGGAGGATCCACATTACACCCAGCTACACCTTCACCCTACGTGCTTAGCTCCAACTTATGGTGATCTAGTTTCAATGGACTCTACCCCTCATCCCTCGCCGATTATGGGCCGTTCCCACTCGTCTACGACTTGACACCTTTATCTGCGGCTCGTCAGGACATTGTCTCTACATTCTCCTGATCATCTTGCACAGTCAAATACCTAATGGCTATGGACTTCCTCTGTACCTCGGTGGTGAGATCTGACGCCTTACGTTGCAATACTTTTTGTTTAACACTATGCACCTGTGTTATGTATTCTCTCTCCTACGGCGACGATACTGTGATTTTGTTAAAGGGTTCTTCTCTTACTGCATATATTACTCTTACCCTCTTTATTTCTCCCTCGCTCCTTTTCCACTTACACATTTGTTTCTTTTTCTTTTCTTTTTTCTATACATATGTGTATTATTGTGAGATTGTACACATTTTTCTTGCGTGTCTGTTCTCCCTGGCCTCCTCCTTCCCTTTCCCTTGGGAAGATATATAGCTACTGCCCTCATGTTTACATGTCAGAATTTCTCATTGCACCACACCACACACTGAATATGCTCTCACCCTTGCCGACTTGCATTCACACAAGTTTTGACACATTTTCATTTTTTCTTTTTCTACATGTTGGAGGACTCCCTACCTTGTTCAGTGACGATCCTTACCTTGCTGTGGTACTTCTATCCACAGTCTAGGTTCCCACCCCACTCGCCGGCCCTAGGCAATATGGGCCGATCACTTTTGAAGTTTAGTTTTCAGTTTTGTTTTAGTTTCTTTTTTTTCTGGGAACGGTTCTATTGATACTAGGCTGCTACGCTGTATGTCATATTTTGGCTACCATTATGATGCTTCTGACTCACATATTCTGGAAAGAATTATATGTATTATATGGCTTATTTATGGATTGGGCACGACTCACCTTGTTATTTGCTGCCGGCTGCGCTATCCTGGGGGTCTCTATTGATTCTGCCTCAATAAACCAAGTACTGCCTCTTTTAGTTGGCGTGTATATTAATTTCATCAATCAGCTTATGGAAACTTCTTCTTTTTTTCCATATGCGTCCCTTAATTTTTTGTCACTTAACGTTAATGGCCTAAATACTCCCCATAAGCGAAGAATGCTTTACTCTGAGGCCAAGAAAGTGCGTGCTCATGTATTATGTGTGCAGGAAACCCATTTTAAACAATCTGACCCCAATAATTTTTTTGTAAGAGATTTCCCTTGGCATTTTCATTCCATGGCAAAATCTTGTAAAGCGGGAGTTTCTATTTTTATATCTAAACAACTGTCTTTTCAACTTGTTAAAAATCGGCAGACCCCCAGGGTAGATTTTTAATCCTTAATTGTGTTGTTAACTCCGTTGATTATACCTTGGTTTCCTTCTATGCACCTAACACATCACAAACCCACTTCCGTAAAAAATTATTGACCAAAGTTGACTCTCTTAAAAAAGGTCACCTTATCCTCTGCGGTGATCTCAACGCTTTTCTTAACCCCCTATTAGATACATCCTAGCCCCTTACTGGCAATTATGGTCGGCAGATGAAAACCCTTGCTCACAACCTCTCTACTTCCTTGCACTCATTCCAACTCTATGATGTGTGGCGCCTTCATCACCCCTCTGAGAGAGATTATTCTTTTTTTCCCGCACCACATAAGTCTTACAGTAGAATAGACTGTATTCTGGTTGATAAAATTACACTACAAGCGATACGGGACTGCTCTATCGGCGTCATTAATTGGTCTGGCCATGCCCCTCTTCACTTATCATGGCGCCTTAATAATTCTTTATACACAGACGACTCCATCACGTCACAAATTTCTTCGCATCTAGACTTGTTTTTTCAGGAGAATCAGGGCTCCGTTACCTCTGTTGAAACCTTATGGAATGCTCACAAAGCAATAATTAGGGGTCGATTTATTAGTATAGCTTCCCACCTTAAGAAACTGAGAGAAAAGGAGTCAACAAATATGCTCTCCTTCTTCGCCTTTATGATCTAGAGACCCTCAACAAACAGGCCCCCTCCTCTCACCATTCTACTGAAATTCAACGTATAAAACTTAAATTAGCCGAAATTCAATCTCGCCATAGGGCGCAAATGCTGTTGAAAATCCGCCAACGTTTTTATTCTAAAGGCAATAAGGCTGACACTATGTTGGCAAACAAACTCAGACATTTCTCAACCCTGGCGCGCCCCTCATGCAAAGGGTTAATTTTGCAAAATCCTGCTCATATTGCTAATGAGTTTGCTGACTATTATTCTTCTCTGTACAATCTTTCCAAAGATGCTTCCACTCCTCAACCTACACTTGACTCGATTAATACATACCTGAATTCCGTCTCTCTACCTACTCTTACAGAGGATATGAGACTTAGTCTAGATGCGCCCATTGATTTAGAGGAAAAATCCTTTGATAGGCAATTTCTTTCGCTGGTCCTTAAGAAATTCGCCTTATCGCGCTCCTTGATTCGGTCCATTATGGTACTCTTCCCCTTCTGCCTCTGTCCACTTCGCTTGCTTTCTGTCCTCTCCGTTTCTGTTCTCCAACGGGACGCGCCAGGGTTGTCCACTTTCCCCTCTATTGTATGTCTTGGCTCTAGAACCTTTGGCACAACCGCATTCAATCTGATCCCCTGATTCATGGTTTCCCCAGTCCTGCAGGTGATGACTCCATCTTTGGGTTATTTGCGGATGACATTTTAGCAGCTGTTACTCAACCTTCCATTTCGCTATTAGATCAATTCACTCACTATTCGGCGATCTCTTACCACAAACTAAACATACACAAAACACAAGCAATGCCCTTACATTTACCCACTCACCTGTCCGCCTCTCTTCAAGCCTCGTATGATTTTGATTGGAGGCGAGACTACCTATCCTATTTAGGTATCAAACTTACTAGAACCTTATCTAAGTTACATGATTTTTTTTTTTTGAAACTGAAATTTTATTGAGATCAGACCTAGAAATAACTCAAGTATCCTCCATGTAATACGTAGGAGTAACACATAAAGAGAAAAAAACACCATAATGAAATGCGCATTACAGTTGGACAGCATTGCAGATATACCGCCATACAGTGTGTAAAGACAATGTAGAAATAACATATCGCTATAATATACATAAAATATTTTTTGGGAGTAGGGAAGGGGAAGGGATAGGGAAGGGATGGGGGAGGAAGAGGAGAAAGAGAAGAAGAGAAAAAAAAAAAAGGGGAAGGAGCAAGAAATAGAAAGCAGTAGAAAAGAGAGAAAAAGCCGAAAAGTAATCAGGATGCCAGAGTCGCCTTCCGATACCAAATGGTCCGCAAATCTTTCAGGATGAAACCACTAGGCATAGGGAAAAATGTAGCAGTATAATACTCATCCCAGGCCACCCACGTATCATGGAAAATATGTGGGGTGTTAGAGGCGGAATGCGCCATCTGTTCATATGTACGGGTTGTGGTAAGCGCATACAAGATGTCCTGAATCGAGGGGGGGAGTGGATCTTTCCACATGCGCGCAATGCAAACCTTGGCTGCAATCAAGACATGACCTAGTAGTTTTCGCAGCGGGGAGGCTAGTGATGGAGGAAACATATCTAACATATCTAAGTGCAATCTCCACCGTGGCCACAATTGGAATATGCAGCAGGTCCTTTATGAGATGAAAAACAGCTGTCCAGTAGGGTTTGAGCACTGGACAGCTCCACCACACATGAAGCATGGTACCTACTTCCCCACACTGTCTCCAGCACAAGGGGGAGGAGGAGGGGAACATGTTAGCTAGCCTGGAGGGAACATAATACCACCGAAAGAGAACCTTCCTGTTGGTTTCAAAATGAGTAGCATTTTTTGAGACCCCCTGAAACGAGGAGAGGGCATGATACCAAGTTTGAACATCATATTCCTTACCAAGTTCCTTCTCCCATTGTAACATAAATGGAAGTTTGTCATCAGACCCGTGACCCAAGAGAGCGGTATAACAAACCGAGATAGCCCCCGGAACACAAGGAACTTAAGGCAAAGCCGAACGATCGGAGTATCGGGACAGGAGGCAGGGAGGTCCCTCAGATGTTGCGAAAGGGCGTGACGGACTTGTAGATACTTAAAGACATCTCGACTGGGTAGGGAAAAAGTATTCTGCAGGTCTTGAAAAGAGCGTAGACGACCACTGGAGAGTAAATGGGATATCGAAGTGACACCACAATGTATCCAATTATCTAAGTGGACATGAGGGATAAGGGGTTTCAAAGAGGATAATGGGGCGTGCTCGAGAAGGTGATTAGGGAACCGCAACATGGATTTATGTTTGTCCCACAATGCCAAGGAGAGCGAGGTCGTGGGTAGTACATCCGGCAAGGGAGGTCTAGAAGTCTTAGGAAGCCACAGAAGATCTCGTAACGGCAACAGAGAGGTAAACAAGGATTCATGGTCCACCCAAGCCACCTTAGACGGTTCCGAGAATAGAAGAAGGGTTTGGGCCAGGTTGGAGGCAAGATAATAGAGCTTGAGATTTGGAATACCCAAACCTCCAAGTAGCTTAGAGCGCTGTAACACATGGTATGGAAGACGGGGCATTTTGTGGACAGTCTGGTTTGCATCGTGCAAAAGAATCCAGAAGGCAAAGCTATGGGCAAAGTCCGATAGAGCAATTTGGGGAGCGAATTCATTTTGAAGGAAACAATACGGCCAATCCAGGAAATCTCCAATTTTGACCATCTGTTTAAATCGTCACAAATTTTGTTCCAAAGTGGTAGAAAGTTGGATTTAAATAAGGAAGCAGCCGACTTGGTAATGCGGACTCCCAAATATGTAATAAAGTCTGTACGCCAAGAATAATGAAAAGTACCGGACACAGCATTGATCACCGAAGTCTCGTATCCTATATTAAGAGCCTGAGTTTTATGCCAATTGATTTTATAGTACGAGAGATTACGAAAAGTAGTCAATAACGCATGTAGATTTGGGAGAGAAATTGTCGGGTTAGTGAGTGTCAGGAGGACATCATCAGCGTACAGACAAATTTTAGAGTCAACAGAATGTATAGGAAAGCCCGCAATATCGGGGTGATCTCTGATGACAATCGCCAGCGGTTCCATGGCCAGAGCAAATAAAAGTGGTGAAAGCGGGCATCCTTGGCGGGTACCATTGCTAATAGCGAAGGGCTCTGAAAGAAAGCCAGAGGTATAGACTCGTGCGCAGGGCCGGTCGTAGAGGACAGCCAAAAGCTCTCAACGTAGATAGCAAATACCCCCAGTGAAGGCGGTCGAAAGCTTTCTCCGCATCTAAAGAAAGCATCACACAAGGTTTATCAGTAGATTTCGCGAGATGAGTAATATTAATGATGCGCCTCGTATTATCAGACGGTTGACGACCTAGGATAAAACCTACCTGATCATTGCGGATCAAGGCAGGAAGCAAGGTGTTCAGACGGTTAGCAAGCAATTTGGAGTAAAGCTTAATATCCGTGTTTAACAGGGATATAGGTCTATAATTTACACAATCCGAAGGGGACTTCCCAGGTTTAGGGATGGTGACTACATAAGCCTCCGACATTTCTCCAGGGAGAGGTGTAGACCCCAAAAAGCAGCAAAAGAGAGCACTTAGAGAGCACTTGGCGGGGAGCCAAAATAGATTAAAATTTTTGGTAATAAAGATTGGAGAAGCCGTCGGGACCTGGGGCTTTATGAGATTTTAGACCGGCGATGGTACGCTCTACTTCATCAGGTGATGGCGGTGCCACCAAAGCCTCCCATTGATCTGCCGGAAACCGTGGAATTGGAAGAGAGGAGAGAAAATCAGCAATCTCCACAGAACTCGGTTGCGGTAAGTCCGTCTGTAGACGGAAGTTATATAAGGAGTCATAATATTTCGCGAACAGATCAGCGATTTCTTTCGGATTATACACCCTCACACCCTGAGAAGTCTGTAAGTAGTGGGTAGTACAGGAAGACGTCTGGAGTCAGAGCTTGCGAGCCAACAAGGAATCTGCTCGATTCCCTTTTGCATAATACTGCAGGTGAAGCCGACGTAATGCGAATTCCGTGTAATGTAGTTGGAGCTTATGTAGTTCAGCTTTGATGTCCCGTATCTGATCTTGGGTATCTTTGGACCAAGAAGCTTCATTGGTAAGCTCCAAGGACACCAGACGGTCAGTAAGTTCTGAAATCGTGCGTAATCTTTGCTTCTTTTGGGCAGACGCAATTTTAATAAGATGACCCCGTATGACTGCCTTATGGGCAAGCCACAGGGTGGAGGGTGAAATCTCCGGAGTGGCATTGGTTTGAAAATATTCGGCGAGAGCGTCCGCAACATCCACGCATACCTCCGTCTGTTGACAGGAGACTTTCATTAAGGCGCCATCGGGCCGACGGTGACAAGGTGGGTCCATTGACCAGGGAAATCCACACAGGAGCGTGGTCAGACCACGATATATGTCCTATCTCTGCTCGTCGAATCAACTGCAGGACCTCACCATCTACCAGGTGCATTTCAATTCTGGAATAACTGGAATGAACGTTCGAGTAAAAAGAAAAGTCCCTACCCAAAGGGTGTACCACACGCCACGCGTCAAAAAGGGAGTGTTGATGAAGCAAATCTTGGAATTTTTTACCTTGGTCTGTCACTGTCCTCAAATATCTAGAAGACAATTTCGCGGAAGAGTCCAAGGAGGGAGTAGAAATAAGATTAAAATCTCCTCCAACAATCACTCTACCCTGTCTCAGCCTGTGTAGTTTAGAGAAGACATGATCGCAAAAAGCAGTTTGACCGGAGTTAGGGGCATAAAGATTAAGGATAATATAAGAGGTACCGTCAATGCAACCATGGACAATAAGGTAGCGACCCCCCGGGTCACGGGTCTGCGACAACAACTGAAATTGAACTTGTCTACTAATAAGTATAGCTACTCCCATAGTCTTGTTGGCACCGCGCGCATGATATTCTAAGGGAAAATATTTGGATGGCAATAATCTTGCCTGGGATTTAGAGAGGTGGGTCTCCTGAAACAACACCACCGTAGCCTTGCGCGTTTTGAGCTCCTGAAACAGCAGTCATGCATCTGCGCCGCTAGGGTAAACCACGCGTGGCATAAATCATAAAGCCTTCTCGAGGTAGTGCCTATTACGGCACTTGAAATAAAAAATAAAAAAAAACCCCAGCAGAACAATCATTGGAATCAGAGACGTATATAGTGTTATAACGTGTGTATATGAGGCCTCCATATGCCTCCATACGGGAAACCACTAGAGGTACCAATAGTAAAGCTTACCCAAGATAGGGAAGACAAGGTGTGTAGATATAACAGTCACCTAGTAATCTACTTGGGGAAAAAAACCCAAAAAAAACAAACACAAACCTCTGTCTGAAAATGGAAGCACGTGTGAGTGTAGTGTGCAAGCGTACCAGGTGCATATCAGTTGGCAGGGCAAACAGTGAAACCTAAACCCCCCATGGGGCAGACATGTATGAGGAATATATAAGTGTAGTGTAGCAACATCCCAGGGTCCCCCAGGAAGTATAGCAGGCATAAAAACGAGTCTGGAAACCAAAACATATGTATGCGGTGCACCAATGCCGCAGATATCTATGTATCGCGGGGAAAAACGTGTCGTAAGACCACGCGGCATGGAAACAGAAAAATGTCGATAGGGTACAGACACGGTGTGTTGATATGTATCTAAAAACAAAACAAAAGTACCAAACAAAAAAAAAATTACAGTAATACACTAAACAAAGGTAGGAACTGCAACTACCATTAGGATAGAGTCAGAAAAGACCCAATTCCAACAAAAATAGAAGGCTTATCTGAACGTAGACGAAGGTGAAAGCCTCGACGGCGAAACGGATGACACCAAAGCAGCCTTCGCATGAGAGCGGGAATGATGTTGCTTCGTTGTCCGCTTTCTGCTGGGCCTCGCTATGTCCTCGTCAGTAGGTGAACGTCGAGGAACAGCTGTAGAATCCATTTGGTCTATCGCTGTGACGTCTTCGTGGACTAAGTGCCACTGTTGCAGAAGGTAAAGCTCTTCCATAGGTGTGCAGGCAATATGAAGAGATCCATTTTTGGTAATGAGGAGCTTTGTGGGAAAGCCCCATCTATAAGAGATGTGGTTTTTACGTAAGGCCAGTGTAATTGGAATAAAAGTACGGTGTTTAGCGAGAGTGGCAGCAGAAAGGTCCGCAAAAATATGTAGGTGAGTGTACGGTGCAGGAAAAGAGGAATGCTGATGGGCCTGTTGCATAACAGCCTCCTTAGTCGAAAAATAATGGAGTCGCAGTATCACATCCCTGGGAACTGTGGATGGCAGATTCTTCGGTTTCGGCACCCGATGGGCCCTATCGAGTCGCAGGTCCGAATCCGGGGCATCAGGTAAGAGCGTGACGAAAAAAGAGTGTAGATATGCATGCAGGGACTCAGCTGTTATCTCTTCAGAGATACCTCTGATCCGTAAATTGTTTCGCCGAGATCTGTCCTCAATATCAGCCATCTTAGCAAGCAACGCAGCATAGTTATCCTCCAACGCATTGTGCCTGTCAACCAACTCATTGAAGGTAGAGGAAAAGTCTGAAAATTTCTGCTCCATGTGGTCAGTACGCGCCCCCAAATGTGCCAAATCTTGTTTTAATTCAGAGAGCATCCCTTTAATAGCACCCGTCATAGAGGATTGCAGAGAATCCAGCATGTGTCTCAGAATCCCTGGGGTCACAGGAGCTTCAGGATCGAGTTCTGTATCCCCTTCTGCGTGTTCAGGTTGTGATGGCGGGAAGGAAGAGTCGTCGCCATCTTGGTCTTCAACTCCCGGCCTGGTACGCTTGGGGAAATAGCGTTGTAGCTTGCTCGGGGTCTTCTTTACATGTTTGGTAGACATCTTCTCCGCTTCAGGAATCCAGAAGCTTCTTGAAGAAGACTTTGTCCGGTAAAGTATTGTGTTTAGCCGCGGTATCGCTTGTGTGCAGGCGGAGCTCGTCTCTCACACGTCCATGCAGCTCCGTTGCCAGGCCACGCCCCCCTAAGTTACATGATTTTAACGTTATTCCGTTATGGGAACACATACTGAACACGATCCAGGGGTGGCGCTCCTTTGACTTTTCTTGGCTTGGTCGCATTGTGTCTATAAAAATGATGGTTCTCTCAAAACTGTTATATGTATTTCGAGCAGCCCCGGTCATAAATTTCTCCTTCAAATCCAAAGGACACTTACCAACTTCATCAACCTTAAAGGGCGATCTAGGATTTGTAGACAGTCTTTCTTCTCCCCTAGATTTAAAGGCGCCCCGGACATTGTAGCCTATTACAGAGCCACTATTCTCTTACAAGCAGTTGCCTTTGACTACCGTACCGAGATCCCTTGATGGGTCGTATTGGAAGACTCCTACCTTCGCCCACATTTCGTCTCCCAAATACTATGGCTTCCTAAACGATATCATCCCCCCTCCCTGCTTTCCCACCCACTACACTCTGCACACTCCAAATTTGGTCCCAAGTTGCCAGAACTGTTCATTCCCTGCACCATATCACTAGGGCTACCCCACTTGGCTCGTTGGAATTGCTAATTCCGGACTTACATCTTAGCTCCTGGGGCGCTGTTTTTCCTTTGAGACTCGGAGATCTATTTAACCATGGCTATGGGAGAATAAACTCCCACATATGCTGGCCTGGGAAAAAGAACTAAACACTTTGATCCCACTCGAAACTTGGCTTGAGTCTGAGGAAGCTATGAGAGGTGTGACGCATTGTACCAACCATATCGAATTGCAAAAAAAGGTAACATGTAGATGGTACCTTACGCCCAAGCGTCTGTCACACATGTTCCCCTCCTGCTCTTCCCTTTGTTAGAAGGGTTGCCAATCTGAAGGTACAATGTTGCATGTTTGGTGGTCGTGTCCACCTATACTTGAGGTTTGAACAAAGGTATTTAGGTTTCTGGAGGCCTCGCTACAGGTTCGCCTCCCTCTCTCCCCACAACTTGCACTCTTACACATGTTCCCTGACCACTTACCTGCTCCTACTAGAAAACTAATTGTACACTTCTTTCTGGCTGTTAAATTGCTCATTGCCCGACATTGGAAGTCAACGGGGACTCCTCGATTGTCCTCTATTCAATACCATTTAGAACGCATCCACATTATGCAAAAACTTTCTTTCCGTAATGAACAACTGAGGCCTCTATATGACGAAATCTGGTATCCTTGGCCTGAGCTATGTGCTGCTACATTTTGGGAGGTTTGAGTTTTGCCTTTTTATTTGTTATTTGTTTTTTTTTCTGTGTAAGGGAGTCGCGCCCAGTCTCAGTCTCAGTCGCTGTTTTTTCCGTGTGTATCATAAGCCTTTCTCATTGTGACACTCCTCTTACTATTATGTCAGATAGATACGTTTCTTCTGTATGATAGCTTTGATGTATACCATTGACCGCTCCCATACTCCGCGATAGTTAAACGTTTTTGTATATCTGTTCATTCTGGGCACTCTGATGCCCTGGTTCGACCTTTCGCTGGCACTTCATACACATTACTCACATTGTATGCTACCTTTATTTTTTTCTTTTCTTTTTCAATGATGATGTAATGTTGTTTTCACTAATGTATGAGGGTGCCTAATGGTTTTGTACAGTCTGCCTTACTGCAGTCATTGCTATTGAGATTGTCTGTATTTTGCTCATTGCTCCTGGGAGATATGTCTCCTTTCACTCCCTCCATGATTGTGGATTGTAATCTTTTTATTTCTACTTTATGTTCTTACCACTTGTCACTGCAATATCTCTCAATTGTGCCTTTTAACCCCTTAATGACCTTTGCCGGTTCAGGACCGTCAAAAAATTAAATAAGCTTGGAAAGTGATCAAAGATCACTTTCTTCACTTAAACGGCCTTGCTGCAATGCCTCGATGTCGAGGCATACAGCAAGGCCGAGATCGGCATCGGGGGCCATGCCTGGCTCCTCCCCGGGGCGTCCACATCCGCCATACGCTGTATGGCGGCGGACGCCCGTTTTAAAAGTGTTTAGGAGGCGATCAACGATCGCCTCCTAAACTTAAATGGTGTCGCTGGAATGCCTTGATCAGGAGGCATCCAGCGACACCAAACACTTACCTCGGGATGGACTGTGACCGCTCCGGAGATCGGTCACAGCCGCAGCTGCCGGTGTTCTTCGCCATCAGCAAGATGGCGGCGGCCCGGGAAAATAAACAATAAAGATGAGAGTTCGCTAGATGGTCTCCAGACCCTCTAGAGAACTGTGGCTCCACTTGCTAGTTGAATACAGGTACTGCATTCAACCATGCAAGTCAATGGAGCCCAGCTTTCTAATCACAATGTGATTAGTAAAATATTCAAAAACTAATAAAAAACAAAAATGGACAAAAAAAATTAAAAAAGTGCTCACATTTAAAAATAATTATGCAGTGATGTCACTAGATGAACCATCCAGTACCAGCAAAATGTGTAAAAAATATATAAAAAAAGTATTAAAAAAATAAAACAAATATAAAAAATAAAGTTTATTATTTTGAGCAAGTGCTAAAATTTCTCAAAAATCTCAACAAAGAGTTAAAATAAAAGCACTTCAAATACCCAAGGGGTGTCTAATATAAAAAAAAATGGCTGATGGGGTAAATTGGAGTGGCCTAGATAGGGCATAGGTACAGACTGACCAAAATGGAGAAAAAAAGCGCACTTCCCAAATGTGGCATTTTAAATCTGAAACAACCCGACAAACCCATGCATGTCGGGTATCACTGCACTCAGGAGATGTTCCTGAACACCCATTGGGGTGTTGTTTGACAGTGACATATACCAGGACCTGTATATCTATAACTAAAGTACAATTTGTGTGAAAAAAATTACTATTACAAAGTTTGACAAAGTGTAGTTGTATAATTGGTGCATGGAAAGGGTTAAAATAACAGCATTTGGAATACCCTGGGGTGTCTAGTTTTCAAAAATATATGGTTTGAATGGGTTAAATTGAGTTAACCGGCTTCAAAGATGTTCCAAAGAGGAGATGGAGGCAGACTGACCAGATTTGTTAAAAAAGATTTGGAAATCATAAAACGCTGCTTGTACTTATTGCCCTATAACGTACAAAAAACAGCAAAAAAACATAAAAACATTGGGTATCTCTAAACTCAGAACAAGTAGTAGAATCTATTTAGCTAGTTGTTTTACTTGCTTTTTTAGGTGAGTAAAAGATTTTTCAAATAAAAGTCATAAAATGTGTTTTTTTTCAATTTTTCACCATGTTTTTTTTATTTTTTTTATAGTAAATAAGATGATACGATCAAAATAATGGTATCTGAAGAAAGCCCATCTTTTCCTGAAAAAAAAACAATATATAACTTATGTGGGTACACTAAATGGGTGAGGAGAAAATTACAGCGGAACACAAGCACCACAAAAGTGTTAAAACAGCCTCGGTCCCACAGGGTACAAAACGAAAAATGAGCCCGGTCCTTAAGGGGTTA